>JADLZK010002818.1:0-113715 GCA_015847255.1 Hyparrhenia diplandra
TCGTCGTTATAATTTTGGCCCAACTAGCTAGACCCACGATCCAACAGCATCAATTAGATGGGCTAAGAGTAACTCGTACGCAGGCTCTAAAGCTAACAGCCCTCAAAATTAGGCCCAACGCGAGATTTTTATTTTCTGTTCCTAAGTTTTTTTTGTAAATTTTACAAGAATCAGTTTTTACAACAGCCTGTATAGAAATTTCAAAATTAGGCCCAAAGTTTACAAGAAAACGACTTTTGTAAAACTTAGAACAGTATACCAAAGTTTGGCAAAGTATACCACTACTACATAAACGACTTCTTTCTCGAGTCCAAAACGCGGTTACTCTGGTTCGAAATTGAACGGGGAATAAAGGTACTTTTATTCCTGGTTCGAATCGGATTGGGAGTAAAAGGCCACACGGCAGGCCGCCCCCACGCACCAGAAACTTTATTCCCGGTTGGAGTCCCAACCGAGTACCTTTACTCCCTTTTCTTCACCCAAAACCTGAATAAAGCCTCTTCTCCGGTTTTTACCCCCGATTAGTGTTGCAAACCGGGAATAGAAGTTTTTTGGGCATTTTTCAAGCTCACACCCTTCAAACTTCATTTTTGTAGAAACCACCTCGACGATTTTTAATGTTGGGAATAGAAGTTTTTTTGGGCATTTTTCGTTTCACACCTGCACTACCAGAACAGAAGCTTTTGTTTGTTTGTGGAATTGCTATCCTACCATGGCTAACTAGGCTCAAAAAGATTCATCTCGCAAAATACATCCAAACTCGCAATTAGTTGTTTTGTTTACATACATTTGACGCCTATTCATGCGTCTTTTTGCTACATTTAATGATTCATTCGTGACAGGAATTTCAAAACATTGTCCAACTTGGACAAGTAAACACAGCCACATACGAAATTACTGCGTTCTAAAGGACCTTTTTTTTTTGGATAAGGGAACAAGTGATCGTTTACCATCCACGTTCACTTGAGCACAAAGTCCCTGATTCGGCGATTCCCCAAAACCCAAAGTACCTAGAGATCCGGATTATCATATCTTAAATGCTCAAAATATAATTCCATGCCCTTTTGTAACTATATATATGCCTTTCCTTTGACCACTGTCTCGATCAAAACGAAACTGAAAACAATTTTGATTGTACAAGACCGAAATGTTAGAACGTGTCTTTTTCCGAGGAAACTACAAGTTAAAGCTATTTTTAGAGAAACGAGAACCTGCCAAAGAAACTCTAGGACAACACAGCTTATTACACTGGACAGATGACGAGTATGGTCTTTTCTGTTTACCGTTTTTGAAAGCTTGCAGTATGCTAGTAACTGATTGAGTTTACACGAAAATTTGATCAGACGTTTGAAAGAAGAAGAAGAAGAATGCAGTGTTTGAATTTTTTCGGTATGTGACTGCAGCAGGTCCAGCGTCCGTTTTTACGCGAGTCACATTGTACGACGCCATAGTGGAGTAAGATAACATCGTCACGAGTTGTCATACACCATGATCGCTCTACAGTCCATGAGCTCGCGGAAACACCAACCCATGACCGGCGGACGAGGCGCGCTCGAGCAGCCGTAGCTGCACTGCAGAGCCGCAGCAACGCGATAGAGTAGTACGCGACAAGCGGCCGGCGGGAGCGCGCGCGCGCGTGAGATCAGGTGTTGACTTGAATGCGGGGGAGCCTGTCGCCGCGGGCCGCCCAGTCGCCCACCCAACGCGCCATGGGATGGGAGAAGTGTCGGCGCTCGCCACCCCAGCCGCGCCCCCGCGCGCGCCATGGGAGCCGCGGCCGGTGTAAATAGTTCGTGCCGTGGCTGTGCGCCGCCGGCCTGCCGCGCCGTGGCGCCATTCAATGAGCCGTGTGGGCGTTGCACTTGCACACCGCCCGGCTCATGCTGTTGCTGGCGCAGTGAGGCGTCCAACCTCCGTCGCGGCGTCGCAGCAGAAGAGAATTTAAGGAACACGTCATAAAATGGCATGATCATCCGATAGTGCCAGAGAGACAGGAAGAACGAACAGAGAAGGATTCCGTGCCCAGCCAGCAGCCGAGCAGCGAGCGGATTCAGAACAAGGGAGTCAGTAGCGTACAGTATCCATCCGTTTTGCGCTCTGATTCATCCATTACTGCGGTCTGCGGATATCGCGCTTCCCACCCCAGTCCGTCTCTCTCTCTACCCGTGCCTGCGTAATTGTGGAACTCAGACCAGAGAAGGGAGGAGCGGAGGCCTGCCAATTTACTCCCTCTCACTTCACCTCGTGTGACAGCGAGCGCGCCTGGTCCTCACGTGACCTCCCTCGCCGTCTCAAATTCTCGCCACGCCTCCCGCGCTCTCCCTCTCCCGCTGCTCGCCGCTTCAAATACGACACCAAACGATCCCAGCTGCCTGGGTCGTCTCCCCAACCATCGCAAACCAGATCAGTTTGAGCAATGGATGTGTTCCTAGTCCGCCACTCGTTCTTCTGGCTGCTCCTCCTTCCGGCGGTCGTCCTCGGTGCCGCCGCGGAGACGATGCAGACCTACATCGTGCAGCTGCACCCGCACGACGACGAGGCCATGCTCTCCGCATCCAAGTCCAAGGTGGACTGGCACCTCTCCTTCCTGGAGAGGTCTGTGGCGGGGAGCAGGAGAAGCGCCCGTCCTCGCGCCTCCTCTACTCGTACCACACCGTGTTCGACGGCTTCGCGGCGCAGCTCGCGGACGCCGAAGCCGCGGCGCTGCGTGCGCTCCCGGGCGTCGCGTCGGTGCGCGCCGACCGGCGGGTGGAGCTGCACACCACCTACTCGTACCGCTTCCTCGGGCTCAACTTCTGCCCCACCGGCGCGTGGGCGCGGTCCGGGTACGGCCACGGCACCATCATCGGGGGTGCTCGACACCGGCGTGTGGGCCCGAGAACCCCAGCTTCGACGACCGCAGGATGCCGCCGCCGCCCGTCCGGTGGGCCGGCGTGTGCCAGGGCGGGGAGCACTTCAACGCCTCAAACTGCAACCGGAAGCTCATCGGGGCGCGGTTCTACCCAAGGGCCACCGTGCCAACTACCCGACCAACCCTCCCGAGGCGGCAAAGCTGCTGGAGTACGTGTCGCCGCGGACGCGCACGGGCACGGTACCCACACGGCGTCCACGGCGGCGGGCGCGGCCGTCGCCGGGGCCAGCGTCCTGGGCGCCGGGCTCGGGAGGGCGTGGCGTGGCCCCGGGGCCCACGTCGCCGCATACAAGGTGTGCTGGTTCAACGGCTGTTACAGCTCCGACATCCTCGCCGGGATGGACGACGCCGTGCGCGACGGCGTCGACGTGCTGTCCCTCTCCCCTCGGTGGGTTCCCCATCCCGCTCTTCGAGGACAGCATTGCCATCGGCAGCTTCCGCGCCACGGCGCGTGGCGTCTCCGTCGTGTGCGCCGCCGGGAACAACGGGCCGGCGCGGAGCTCCGTAGCCAACGAGGCGCCGTGGGTGCTCACCGTCGGCGCCGCCACACTGGACCGCCGCTTCCCGGCGTACGTCCGGCTCGGTGACGGCCGTGTCTTGTACGGCGAGTCCATGTACCCCGGGGAAACCGGTTTGAAAAAAGGCGGAAGGAGCTCGAGCTGGTGTACGCCGTTGGCGGACCCGGGAATCCTGAGTACTGCCTCAAGGGGTCCCTGGATAAAGCCGCCGTCGCCGGAAAGATGGTGGTATGCGACCGTGGCATCACGGGCCGCGCCGACAAAGGCGAGGCGGTAAAGAAGCAGGCGGCGCGGCCATGGTGCTCGCCAACTCCGAGATAAACCTGCAGGAGGACTCCATCGACGTCCATGTCCTGCCAGCCACGCTCATAGGGTACCGGGAAGCCGTGGAGCTGAAGAAGTACATCAGCTCGACGCCGCGGCCGGTGGCGAGGATAGTGTTCGGCGGCACGCGGATCGGGCGCGCGCGCGCTCCGGCGGTGGCCGTGTTCTCCGCGCGCGGGCCGAGCCTAACGAACCCGTCGGTGCTCAAGCCCGACGTGGTGGCCCCAGGGTAAACATCATCGCGGCGTGGCCCGGGAACCTCGGCCCGTCGGGGCTGGAGAGCGACGCCCGCCGGTCCAACTTCACCGTGCTCTCGGGGACATCGATGGCGGCGCCTCACGTGAGCGGCATCGCGGCGCTGATCCGGTCGGCGCACCCGTCCTGGAGCCCGGCGATGGTCCGGTCCGCGATCATGACCACGGCCGACATAACCGACCGGCAGGGGAAGGCGATCATGGACGGCGGCGACGGTGGTCGCGCCGGCGTGTTCGACATGGGCGCGGGGCACGTGAGCCCGGCTCGCGCCGTCGACCCGGGCCTCGTCTACGACATCCAGCCCGCCGACTACGTAACGCACCTGTGCACGCTCGGGTACACCCACATGGAGATCTTCAAGATCACCCACACCAGCGTCAACTGCGGCGCGGTGGTCCACGAGGACAAGAACAGGGGCTTCAGCCTCAACTACCCTTCGATCGCGGTGGCGCTCAAGAACGGCGCCAGATCGGCGGTGCTGCGGCGGACGGTGACCAACGTCGGCACGCCCAACTCGACGTACGCCGTGCAGGTTTCCGCGCCACCGGGAGTGAAGGTCACGGTGGCGCCCACGACGCTGTCGTTCGTGGAGTTTGGCGAGCAGCGGAGCTTCCAGGTGACCGTGGACGCGCCGTGGCCGGCCGCGGCCAAGGACAGCGCCGAGGGGTATCTGGTGTGGAAGCAGAGCGGGGGCCAGGGGAGGCACGTCGTGAGGAGCCCCATTGCCGTGACCTGGGTGGTGGAGTAGCGCTCGCAGCTGCTCGTCCCGACGACCCTAGCTAGCTGGTGTAGTGTAGTGCCCTCTGTATCAAGCTCCTGTATCAAAGGGACCTGATTGTTTTACCGTGTCGAGTTAGAGGTTTCGAGTTTTACAGCAAGCTGAATTTGCGAGTCGAGGTGTAAAGTGTAGACACAGGATTGATTCCCTGTTCAGTTGGGTGAAACTTTTCTACCCCCGTCATTCGTACACTTGCTAGCTCTCCGCCGACTGGCGTTCCTGTTGGGCACGGGCAAAGGCAAGATCATAGCGAGGCCTTAGGCCAGTCTCAATGGAGTGTTTCACCTCTCGGTTTCTAAGATGTGAAATTTTGGTATGAAATAGACGTCTCTCTCAATGCGGTTCATAGACTCACGGGTCTCACAACCTCTCTCCCTCATTGCACGGTTTCATTTCTATGGTGAAACGTTATTAGCATCCTTCCTTTTTACGCCAAATGGTTCGTACTCCAATTCCGGCATGGACTCTAGCCGAGCGCCGCATGCATTCTGTGCGCCTAAGAGGATAAGACCATCGACCACCTGCTTTCAACTTGCGTCTTTACCCGTTAGGTGTGGCACTTGCTTATGTCGCGGATAGGCCTCGTCTACCCTACAACTGATTCCAGGTTGGTGGATTGGTGGTTGAGGGTGCACGCACTGACACCTTAGGACTACAGGCACGCCTTCGACTCCTTGGTCGCCTCTTGGGTTGTTTGGAAGGAGAGGAACAGGCACACCTTTGATGGCGTTGGTGCCAGAAGCTCACCAGTTGACCTCGTCGCAGTGGTTCGGGAGAAGGCCAAAACTTGGGTCGCAATGGGTTACCGTGGGGTGGCCTCACTTCTACTTGCTCTCGCCTAGCTAGGCTCTTGGTCTCTTTAGTTACACATTGGTTAATTCTTAGTACGCCTCTCTAAGCACCATTGTTTAAGCCGATGCCCTCTATAAGTGTGTTTTGCCTTGTGTGTTCTCGTACATCTCGCTAAGGGAATGCACTAGGTTGTGTTGAACTTTTCCACTTCTCTTAATGAAATACACGCTATGCCTGTTTTCGAGAGAAAAAAGACATCTGTGTTGACTTACCCGAGGTGCTGAAAGTGTGCCTTGAGAAAGGTGGTCATCAGGTCCACAGGAACTTCAAGCAACAGGCTAAGTGACTTTGTGAGCTAGAATGGAGTACCGCTGAAGGGGTCACTTCATCCTTGTACATGATAAACTTGACCAAGTGGACAATCACCTCACTGAGGCACAAAGCTGCCTATGATAGCAGCTTACCCACTCCCTTCTAGCACCCCGACCGTTGAGAAAGATGAACCTCTACAGGGAGCCTAGAGAGGATGGGTGAAAGGTCCTAAAGGCTAGAGGGGGGGGGGGGAATAGCCTATTAAAAATTTTTACAACAACACTAAGCAAGGTGGTTAGCAAATAAGATGGCGAAGCTAAATAAGCGGTGCTACAAACTAGCTAAGCAAGCCACAAGTCAATTGTATAGTCTCTAAACACAAACAAAGACTAGGTCGCTAGATTACTCCTAGGTGAACAAAGAGGCTAACTAATTTTACTTCTAGGAGCTAACAAGACTAAGCAAACTACTCAAGCTACACAAGCTACCAAGGTAACTAACCAAGCACCCTAACAAGATATGCTATCAAAGAAAAGCAAAGGGGTGCTAGAATACAATACCCATCGTTGTCGAAAGTAGAGGTTGTGGCCAATCACCGCGGTACAAGAAATCTCCAATGAGCAAGAACAAGAGACACGATGATTTTTCACCGAGGTTCACGTGCTTTTTGCCGACACGCTAGTCCCCGTTGTGGCGATACACTCACTTGACGGTTGCTAAGTTTAATGGCCGGTGCCAAATCCCGGGTGGGAGCTCAAGCACACCGATCACAACAGAGGATCAAACAAGCCACGAGCAATCCACTAGTGCTCCTTTCGTGACTCTCCCGCGGGGTAAGGAACGACCCCTCACAAACCACCGGGTGTGGCCTCGAACAAGCTCCAATCGAGCTCAACACCACCTCTTGCTCCAAGCCGCTAGGGAACCAAGCAAATTCCCAAGAGAAACGAAATCTCGGCTTCCAAGGATGAAGTGCCTCTAAATGCAATCAAGCAATGCAATGCACTTCTGTCACTCTCAATCACACCAAAGATCGAAGTTTGGATGAAGAGATGAGTGGAGAGGAGTCTCACAAGCTCACAATAGAGTTAGAGTGTTCAAATGTGCAAGAGAGTGGTAAAAGACCCGGCCATCCAAGTATATGTAGACCCTCCTCTCGAAATAGAGTCGCTGGGGTGCTTCCAAGATCGACCGGACCGCCGACCGACGACGCACTGGTCCGGTTGAAGGTCCGGCCGCAGCCGACCGTAACCGGCCGGGCCAAACGACAGAGCCCCCGCCCTGGTACCGACATCGAGAGCGCGAGTCCGTCAAGACCTGATGCTTCCAATGTGTGGCGTCCGGCCAGCCGACCAATAATACCGAAAAACATGCTCTTCCGCCGGACTCATTAATCGGAGCGTCCGGTCAAAAACCCGGCTTCCGATCAAGTTTAGGCCGGTGCGTCCGGTCGCGACTTTCCGTGAGTTCTTCATTTTGTTTTCGCCCTTTGCTTCAACCTTGCTTCGCCTCTTGCCATAAGTTGCCAACACGTCAAGATGATCACGATATCAAGTATGTTAGTATGTCGATTGATTAGGCAAGAACGAAGTTAGTGCTCTCATGTCCTAAATGCAATATGCAAGTCAATTGGACCTAGAAGCACTTCACCAAAGGATTGGTCACGGCATCCCCTCTTGATAGTCGGCTATCTAACCTATAATGTGATCACACGCCTATCGCGGTCTTGATCACCAAAAGAAAAACCCTATCAAGTATACCTTTGCCTTGATCTCGGGGTTCCACTCAAACCGACACGCCGAAGCTTGACGATCCATCATGTCCATCGTCATCGCCCATGTTTATGATTATCATGCTCCACGCCATCCATGTAATCCTATCTCTTAAGTCACACTTAGAGCAAAGGATTAGCATAACACGCGGTGTCATCAATTTCCAAAACCAAACATGAGATTTCAATGGGTGCCCTATCGCCACATTGAGGGAAGGCCATACATTGACAACATGCCCTAGTTGTATTTCGAAGTTATTGGGAAGTCAATCGGCATATCATTATGTTACAGTTGTTCGTGATATGATTGTCGAGGTGGTGATGTGTGAACACTGTTCATTCATTACTAAGAGAATACGCATGGGGCTCTTGGGACCAAATGGCGGCATACTATTGATACAGATGTGATAAGTATTACTACCTTCCATTGGTTGATAAAATCTCCTTCCAGAATAAGTCCGCTGATTAGAGTTCAATGTCGAGAGTATCCTTTGATCGGTGGTAAGAGTAGCGTGTGTGATGGTAGGTCACTAAGGTCTCAAAGTTTTGCCATTTAACCGATGTAAGTTTGGTTGTCATAAACTCCTTGTTGTTGCAAAGAAATTTAAATTGAAATTCTATATACTTGGCAAAAATGACCGCGGCGTTTGCAATGAGAGCGAAACTTTTTATACTGAGATGTATACTTGGAATCTTGTCAATTGCTTTTTTAATATGAATAGTTTGGATGTTAAATGTTATCTCTCGCTAATTCAGAAACTTGTTGCTTGAGACCATACCCAAATATTACGATTATAGTGCATTTAAGGCTAGAGAAAAAGACTTTCTAAGGAAAGACTTGCATAACTCTTGGTGCTCTTTATCTGTGAACGAGGGGGGAGGGCACTTTTATAGTGGAAAAGAGGGGCTCTTTGGAAGTTGCCTCATCCCCACATGAAAATGGCCAAACTGGGTTTGCATAAAATATTGAAGGTTTTTCCGTTGGGCCTTATGTTTTGTGGGCCGATAGATCTTCTCGTTAACTTTCCAACAATGTATGCACTTCGCAAAACGGAGTTTGTACGACCATTTTACCCGGTACTGCTCCTGCAGTCCGACACAAACTTGAATTGGACCTCCACTTCTTGAGCTCATTTGGGCATTTGTATTCATTTTTAGAGCCCATGTGCTTTTGTATTTGGGGCTCGTACATGTTTTTCTTGAATACACTTTTCGGAGAGTGCCTTTTAGTTTATTTTCAGGTATTGTCCTACAAAACTTAATTTGGTAGATGAGATGACCCACTTAGAATGCGTAGGAGATCAGCGACGGACCCTACCTGAACTTGGTAGATTTGCCGAAAGAGAAAATTTTGGCTAAGCAATGTGATTAGCAACCGTCACTGATTGTTCACCGTTTCTTGCTCGACGATGTAACCCTGCCAGCTTTCTTTTGGCACTTGGTTTCTATCGTGGTTCTAAACCACGGTCACAGTAACCGACTGGCAAGTGTGTGCTCCGATGGCCTAACTCAAGAGACAATGACACGAGAGGTATACTAGTTCAGCAAAGTCGTTGCCCTAGTCTAGTCGAGGTCACTATTTGAGCTCAAATGCTCATAAAGGGGTGGCTACAAGCTTGGTCGAGAGAGAGATCGAGCTCCTAAGTCTCGTGATTGAGGCAAGTGCCAATATCGTGGTGTGTATGGTGAGAGTGGAGTGGGCTGAGTTGCTTTGGAGGCGGATGTCCTCTCCCAATGGCCAAGGTGCCCCTTTTATACTACAAGGGGCCTGCACGACGGAGCCATGGGAGAGGATCTAGAGTAAGGGGGAAAATGTAAAATGTATCGACAGCAGGGGCACGCCGAGATGTCGCACGCCGTAGGCCCCGCCATCCTATCCTGCTTGGTGTAGAGGAGGTCGGCACGGGAATCTGGGTGTCCGGGGCCCGCCTAGGTGAGCTCGGGAGCTCGCTGGCTCCGTAATGATGACCGGCGTGCCCGATTACGCTTTAATCGAGCTGCCATAGCCAAGGGAGGGGTCCCATCGGCCGCCGCACGCCTCTCGATTCCGCCGCCGACGCCGCTACGCCGCGATGTCGTAACGTAACGCTAACGCGGGCGCAGATCCAAATGACATGTGTGGTCGTGGGAGCTCGGGGGAAAAGATTCCTTTTGTCCGTAGTGGTTGGCGAGACACGAGCTTGGCATCCCAACTACCGAGTCCCATCGAGGGCTGTTAGGCGGCGGCGCGCAGCCTACGACCGTGGAGCTCAGCTATCGTACTCGAAAGTGCCTCTAGCTCGGGCATCAGATTGACTCCCCCGATCTCTAGCCGAGACTATGGGGTAGCCGTAATGATGAGCCTGTAGGTAGTCTGACTTGCATCACTCCGAGCTCGAGCTCGTACGAGTTGGAGGAAGTCGTTCGGCCTTACGGGGCCGTGGAGCTCGATTCAGCGGGTCTTGACATCTCCCGTGGATGGGTTCGTGAGTTCTGACGAGCTCGGGGCTGATTCGCCCTACGTGAGTAGTCTCGAGCTTGTTCGAGGCGTAGACTCGCCACGAGCTCGAGCTCGCTCTCTCGAGGCGGAAAACCTCTCACGAGCTTAGGCTCGCGGCGAGGCGGAGTTTTATCCGGTCCGCCTTAGAGCTCTCGCTAGAGGTGGAGGGCGTGGCCTCGGGGCAATCCTTGTGTGCTTGGCCTGACTCGATCGTGGGCCGGGTCGGCTTTCCGTCGAGCTTAAGTGTTGGATCGCCGCTTAAGTTGGGGGACCCTTGATTTTGGCCCCGACAGTTTCTTTTACAAGTAACTACAACCGTTCAGCTTTTTTATTTATTATGTCCGATATGAAGTGGGAATGAAATGATAAGCTACTTAGGCGTCTCAATGGGGTTTCATAGGCATTTCATGCGTATTAAATAGGCGCCACATTAGCAAAAATTCACTTTTGCATGAAACACTTAGGAGAGAGAAGAGAAAAGTTTCATCTTGGTGAAAACTCTCTCGACACCTAATACCAACTATCCGAGTCATGAAATTAAATGCCTATGAAATCGTGAGAATAAAACTCTTCATTGAGAATAGAAGTTTCATCTAAATTTCATTTCATTTTATATGACATGACTTTATCTTGGAAACAACGTAATGAAAATCACCATTGACACTGACTGATGCTGAGGGGGCGAAGGGTATCGAGTTCTCTGTTTTTGTTGCTGATAAATTCAACCAAAGATTCTAGGTTCCCACCTGCAGAGTACGTGATCCCTTGCCATTTCAGTCACTTAGATTGATTGAGTCCCCCTCCGTCCCCTGGATTGCCTCTGAACCAATTGCGAAGTGGATGCCACTATCACCTCTGACTTCTGGAGAGGACAAACTTGAAGAAATCAAGAAATAGGTCAGCTCCTCCTGCTCTCTAAGTCTTTGAAGGCTCCATCGGTGAGTGTGTTTCGCTGCATCCTGCCATCCTGATCAATGGCGTTGGGTGTACTGAACCTTTTTCTCCTTTTTTAGTCCATATGAGTGGTTGAACTTGTACTTGCCCGTGACATATCCTTTGGTCGCGCGTGTTTAGATGCATTTGTATCCATTTCAACACATGTATGCTTGTGTGAATTGTGGTGGAAATTAATCAATTTTTCAACTCAATCCACTCTAAATTCTAATATATACATATGGAGATGGACGCAGCAACCAAATAAGGATTTTAGAATAGGTATTTAGTTTCTAAGACTTTATTTCAGACATTGAATCAGTGAGAATGGTGATGTCCCACAAGCGTAAGCTTGAGTTTCATCAGTGATGTATTTAGAGCAACTCGAAGAGAGTGGCTATTGTTCTTATGTATGCTATTATTTGGCATTTTTGAGCAAAAACTGAGTTCCAACAAATATCTATCTCATTTGCTAAAATAGCATGTTGGGTATCCCTAGAATATCGCTCGTCAAAGAAATCAAATCTTTGCCGGCTTGCCATCCCCGAAATCTCTGGCCACATCAGCTCATCGAAGGAATAGGTCCGTGAAAATTACCTCACACGGCCCGGAATCGGTTGGGTAGTTTGTGACATGGCAAATTTCTGAACAGAAGATAAGAAATCACAAATCTGTTGGATGATTCTTGCTTTTTGTGGAGTTCTAGGTTTTATAAAATAGCTGAAGTGTCAAATTTAACTATTTATTATACCACATCTCGAGATGCTCTTACAAAGGCAGCATATTTAAGTCAACGGTTTGTGTAATACTCGCCCATCCCAACTTATAAGGCAATCCAAGAATCTTAAAAAAGTCAAAAGAATTTCAAGTTTGACCAATATTATAGAGGATTAAAAAAAATTATAACATCAAATAGATATATTATGAAAATATATTTAACAAAGAATTTAATGATACTTACTTGACATCATAAATGTCAGTATCTTATTGTATAAAGTTGGTCAAACTTGAGATGCTTTGACTTTCCAAGATAGGGAGTAGTTAGTTTTACATAGACGGTTTATGTAATTTCTGTTAAGTATTTTTCAAAGACAACTTATTGACAAAAATACCTTGTATAAGTATTTTAAAATTTTCAAATGTTTCCGCACATATATGAATATTAAACCTGATCATGTTTAAACTCAAATAGACATTCCTGACCAATTATAACAGCATATAACAAAAAAATGCATCACAAGCAATTATGTTTTCATGTATACACGGACACAAATGCTTATTAAACCTGATCACAAGCTGCAGCTACCGCATCTGTTGCGGCTGGATGGACAGCTGCTTGATCAGCACAGAATGATCACTCCAAACAGGAGTACCCATAAACGTATTCAGTAGACAATTATCAACAAAGTACAAGCACCTTCCAGTTCTGCAGCAATTTAAGAAGTTTGAGAATGCCATATTGATGAATCAAAATTTGCCTCAACGAAAAACTATTTTCATCTACCAAACAATGGAAATTTATTATTCAGAGCAACATCAGTTAACAGCACACCTACACAGACTCACTAAGATAACTATACCATCCCTATATTTAGCACCCATATCACCATGGCCTCCCCAATCAGGAATTAGACACAAGCAAGAGCTTCACCAGTAGCTTGATTCGTCGTCACCCATTTAAGGTTCTAATTTTGAATTTCTACCAAGTTAGCCACAAAATCAAAATACCACAACAATAATTAGAAAGTGTCTGGTTATCATCTAATCAATTAGAAGGATGAATGCTGGAGCACATAGTCACAGAGACAACGGGTCAATATATGGGTTAACAGCTTTACATAGAAGCCTAATAGAACCTGGAGACACATAAAGCTAAGCATTTTAAGAGAAACTGTTGCTAGAAAAACACAACAGTCACCAATCTCGCTTGAAAAACCCACCATAGGCCTAATGCTACTTACCATTACTAGTTTACTACTACCCAGTTCTCAATTGCTCCAGAGCCCTCAATGAGCACCTTAACTTTGTCAGGCGTTTGAGCCACCTGCACTTGGTTCGTCACCTGTACAAGCAACTTCCAGTTCTGCAGCAATTCAAAAGTCAGAGAATGGCATCACTGCATCAACTAATTGTTTAATCAATTTTTCCCCAATGAATAATTATTTCTCATCAACCAAACAACAATAATTTATTATTCAAAAAAAAAATCAGTTACAGCCCCACCAGACTCACAAAGATAACTGTGTCCCCAAGTTTACCACTGATATCACCATCCATTGACAGATGAAGACTATGGAGGAACATGATTAGAGTTATGTATCATACGTCAATAAATAAATTCCTATGCATATCAAGATTGCCATTATTAAAAGGATTTAGATAGGACAGAACCATAACAATGTAGTATTGTGCACGAATTCGTTATTCTTGAAGCCTATCATACCGTGTTAGGAACCAATTCTTTACTTGTTGTGGTCTTCTGTAAAACCAAAAACTATGTAAACATATACCTGGAGTGTAGAAGCTCATATACGGAACAATGTAGATGTCACCGCCGCTCTGGTAGAACTCCGCCTTATGGGTCTTTAGATCGATGGTATAGAGGTCATCTTTCACCTTAACGAAAAGGATACGAGGACCATCCGCGAAACCAACCACACGAGGCGAGGTAATGACACTATCAAGAGGGAGCACTGTCTTAAGGTCAATGATTCTAATCTTTGTCCATCCAGCATCAACTTCAGGAGGACCTTTCCTCAACCACATGGAGAGATCGGAATCAAATATAGTGACAAGCCCCAGCAGACCTTCCTCTGTGGTTGTGAGCTCATGACGCCACCTATAGTCATTGCATTCGTCCGGAAGCTGAATCCAGGACATTTCATGTGATTCGAAATTGTACTTCAGAGCTTTATTTGTGAACTCAATCCCAAAATAAATTGCATTCCCCACAAGCACAGTGTGTTGCTTTAAATTTTCATAGATATCAAGGTGTGGAGTGCTGATTGGCTCACTCCATGTGTCAACATCAGATGAGTAAGTGCAGACGAACATTTCCCATGTCCTTTCCCGCGCAAAAACCACAAGGAAGGGTCCACGGTGGCAATCGAGGTGGTGGCAGCCACCATCGCCGGAGCAGAGAACGGCAGCAGTAAAGCAGAGTGTCGGCCGCGGCATAATGGGCAGCACCCGCTGCTCGTCCGTGATGGGATCCCAGACCATGAGGCCGTACCCCGCCTCTCTGGGACATACATGTGGACGAGAACACGACCGTGGCAGACGTCCAGCGCATGCCAGTCGAAGCTGCAGGAACCCGGCGGGCAGAAGGCGGTCGTAGGCACGAAGCGGGAGACTTCATAGGCGGTGTTGCAGAAAAATCCCAACATTGGGGGCGTGCGGTGGAGCTCGCGGAACTTGCGGCGGAAGCGGGAGCCGGAGATGAGGCGGCACCATGGCTTGCAGACGACGGCGGCGCGGAAGAGGCTCGCCGGTTCGACCGGCGGGAAGCGCAGGAGGATCTCCTCGATGAGCTCCTCAGGTAGGGACGCTGATGGGGATGGCAGCGAGGGCGTCGGGGACGGCGGAGACGGTGGTTGCGGGGGCAGCGGCGGCGGCGCCATGATGGAGTGGGCTGGTGGCAGATCGAGGGTTTCCGTCGGGGGCAGACTAACACTTTTTTTTTTTTTTTTTTTGAGAATCACTTTTTTTTTTTTTTTTTTTTTTTGCTGACGCGAGGATAAAATGGAAGAGGAGAAGGCTTGCCAATTCGGCCCAAGGCCCAAAACCAACTAAGTGGCAAGTCGGCCCATCCACATTCGTGCCTCTGATAATGAATGTCACCTGTTATATCAATCGATTAGGTAATGCAAGGTTCGTACATCAATTCGACCTCTGAGAATGAATGTCACCTGTTTCATTGCATAAATAAATTTTATTCTCCATTAGGATTAATTTGGGTTCCTGCTCTTGCTCATTCAGCAGGTTCAGAATACACTCAAGTCTTCTTCCTCAGCACTTGTTAGAATACTAGCAGGAACCCGCGCGGGCCGGTAAGCAGAAAAATTGAGAAGGCAACTCGCAGATGATGTAAAGCACATAATGAAGGATAAGGATTGAGGCACAAACGGGGCACCTGAAATGTATGTGCATGTCGTAGGCTGGGCACATAAGATGGGGAAAATTCTAACATTGTATAGATATGGGTGGTAGGACTGAGGTCCATTTTTTTGAAATACAATCGGCCATGGTATGCCCATTTAGAATCAGGCAACCTCGGGCTCTCTTGAAAGAATGCATCAAAGCAAACTGAAGTTCTGTAAGGGAACTAAGAAGGAATCAATCTGAAGTCTATCAGAAAGAAATTAATGTCAAATGCAGAGGCGGTACCCAACCAATGAACCAACCACTGAAAGGTGTGAGAATAATGCCCAGTTGCCCAATAGGTAATAGAATAGGAAATCAGCTAGTTAGAAAGAACAGTAATCTAATTCATGGGACAGAAGACGGGAGATCTACGACTTTAAGGGGTTATGTATAGATTAGGACAACAAGACAAGAGGCGGGTGCAAATAATCCTTTTGTTGGCACAAATGGTTTTACCAGATTTTATATCTATATAAATGGAGAACACAACTTGTCCAAATGTGTCCTGTATACGGAGGAGCCCTTGCATCTTACACAACCAAAAACATGTTTTAACAGGTCAGTGAACCTCTACAGAATATTACATCAAAAAACGACACACTAAGTTGATCAACCTAAAGTAGAACCTGAGCTTTGGCTAATGTTTCAGTTACGGAGTCACCGCATGAGTAGTAGACCCTGACTCTTCAGGCCAGATCTGAGCTTTCGTTAAATTTTCCAGGTACACTATCACTAGTTGATCCTAACTCTTCCGTCCACTCTGGTTCGCATGGCCTCCATGTTGTACCAGTGGGTTCATCCATAAGGGAAATGCCTAGAGTAGCAAGATGTTTCCTGATTCCATCAGAAACCTCAAACTGCTTGTTCTTCCTTGCGACAGTTCTCTGCTCAATCTGTTCTTGCAATTGCTCTTCAGTCAAATTTGCTCGCTTTAATGCTTTGTCCTTCAGTTGATTCAATACCTGTTGGATCAAAGTTTTATCATGAACAATATAGCATAATTGGACAGCACAGTTGGATTTTATTTAATTTTAATTATAGAGAGACAAAGCTTTAATACCTCTGCCAAGGATGAAGGTGGCATCAGACCAAGTACTGATAGTTTATCTTTAATTTCTGTCTCCAGAGCAATAAGACCTTGAACGTAATCTTCAGGTTGTTTCTGTGTTTCCTGTTGCTTCTTTTGCTGCTGCTTCTTCTTCTGTTGTTGCTCTAGTTTTTGTTGCAGCTTCTGAAAGTATAAATAAAAGGTGTCATATCAACCACAAAATCCAAAGAAAAAGATAGTGTCAGATACAATTCCTAAAAATTCAATCCTCAGAACTTGGTAGCACAAAGAAACATTACCAGCATACCTTCAAATCATTCAAATTGCTGTTTATGGCCTTCAGCAGATCCGTGAAGCCATCCACACCATCCAGAACATCAGTGGTTTTAAGATCATCGGACATATTATCCAAGAAAGCTTTATGGTGTCTGTTGACCAGATTTTGCTCCTCAGCTGGGACTGGAGCGGAGATGCCCTCTTCACGATATTTAGATAACATTTCCTCACAGTCATACAAAGTCTACATGGGATTTACAATGAGCAAGTTTAGAAAAAAAGAATGATTAATTAACAAATCCAACAAATTTGTCAAACCATTTGAACTTCACTTAAGCACCTTATAAATGTAGTACACACGATCTGACGCGTTCTCAATTCCTTTATCAGAATGATTCACATCAGACCTATAATGGGTCCGTATCAGGAAATACCGTAAAGCCATCGGATGGTATAGAGAAATAATCTGAAAGAATATAACCGTTAGGTCTGAAGAGTAACCAAAACAATAAAACTCAGCAAGAGGAAATGCTGAAAATAGCAATGTGTTTGCCCCATACATCTCTGATGGTCACTGCTGATGGTGAAGAAGTTATTATCTGATTTTGACATTTTCTGGTCATCCTTGTTCACAAAGCCATTATGCATCCAGCATATCACCTCACTCTCTGGATAAGCTGCTCGGCTTTGTGCAAGTTCATTTTCATGGTGAGGAAAAATCAAATCTCTCCCTCCTCCATGAATATCAAATACATGTCCTAAATAGTGAGCACTCATTGCACTGCATTCAATATGCCATCCTGGTCTTCCACGGCCCCAAGGACTTTCCCAGGAGGGCTCACCCTCCTTAGCAGACTGCACATAGTGATCCGGTAAGAATGAGACCCATGCCACTATTTCTGTGAATCTTTCACTATACCACCAGGCCATGTAACAATGACATGTGCCTAAGCCCAAAGGTGGTACATATCATTGTCACATACTGGTAGTATAGATGGAAGGTGCACATCAAATGGTGGCTTGCATGAAATCATTCCTAAGATAGAAACAGGAACATAAATGCACCAAAATTACCTTCCACAGGGCAAAATCTGCGGGATTACGCTTCCTTGTATCGACAGCGACACGTTCACCAGCACGATTTTGATCCAGCCTTCTTCCAGATAGAAGGAGATATTCAGGGAAACTATCAACGGAAAAGTAAACATCCCCTTCTATAGCATAGCCATGCCCATTCTCCATTATCTGTCCAGAGACAGATACAGAGCAGAAACAGTTGCGATTGCTGAGTAAATTATTTCTTATGATATAAGAGATAAAAGGGATAAAAAAATCACAATGCAATTTTGTAGGACAGTATGATAGCATAACTTTTCACTATGATGGAAGCAGAGATGATACGCAAGAATATGTTTTAGTTCTGCACTAAATTTTAAGGCGATGAGTAAGTGTAATCATCAGTATTTCTTCTGTTCACAACAGTTGCTCAGTATCATGAAAAGAACAGCTATGCTGCTGATTGGTACTGTTTGCAACAATACTATTTTTTTTAGAAAACTGTCTGCCACAATACTTGAACATACCTTAGTTATCAACTCTTTAATATGCTCAATGTGTTCTGTTACACGTGGCTCATGTGTAGGAGGCAAGCACTGGAGGGCAGCCATATCAAGAAGGAATTCATTGATAAACCGGCTACTCAAACTTGTATGCGTTTCACCAGCTTCATTGGCACGCCTAATAATCTGTAGAATAAAAGCAAAATCTGGAGTCACTGTAGCATAAAAATATACTGAATAGAAAGGGAAAATTTATAGCGCTATGCAATTCCTATACACTACTTCTTAGCTTAGAGAAAGATAAAAACCACACCATAATAAACCAAAGATGCACACATGCAGAGGGCAACTTTGACACGGGTGATAAGTGGATTGATTTTATTATTATATTTTCATTGCAAAATAGGTAATGCCCTCCTTTGTTAAAAAGAGAAGCTGTTGACCACACAACAAATCAGCATAAATACAAAAAATTCTCCTTTTGTTTATCAATTATTAAAGAGTACTGCTAAAATGATCTGGCCATTTATTACCTTATCATCGATGTCTGTAAAATTACGCACATATTCAACTTCATACCCCAAAAATTTAAGATACCTGCATAGAATATACAGCCGATTACTTTAGCAAAGGATAAAACTAGAAGTACTAAAAGCTTCACAACACATTTTTAATTCAACCTTAATACATGAAAATTTGGCTGGTGCATTGAAACATTTGATTTGAACAATAACAAAACTGTTGTATCAATACCATGCCATTATCTGATCTCAACATGCTGGGAGTTAGGCACTCCGTGGGTTGAATATATTTTGAGTAATTTATGCTGATGGCAAAAATGAAAATTCAGTGCTGGAGGCGATTACTGTCCCATAAATCAACACGGCAACACACGTCCATATATCAGAGACAACTAGCAACTAATGCAGTCCAACATCAACTTGATCCACTGACAGGTACTCAGCAATCAGCACCCAACCGGGGAGCTGCAGGCAAAACATAAACCCACAGGCCACAACACTCTGGAGCCACAGCCATAAGTAACCATCACTCGATAATTTCGCAAGAACATATAGAACAATACCATGTACAAGCAGCGAGCGCAATAGAAGTCCACTCAATCACTAAACTCGAGGTTCTTACAACTTAAAGCACCGGATTCGGCATGCTTTAGCAGTTTAGCCGAATTATACCAAGTAAAGGCATCCCGTTCGAGTTACAGAAACCGATCCCACCAATTGCGCATCTAGGAAGACAAACGGGCGCCAGATCCTAGGGGACTGGTACCTGTACAGCACGTCGAAGGCGACGTAGGCGCGGGCGTGGCCGGCGTGGCTGAAGTCGTAGGGCGTAACGCCGCAGACGTACATGCCGACCTTGCCCTCCACCCGCGGCTGGAAGGGCTCCTTCGCCTTAGTCATCGAGTTGAATAGGTTCAGTTGCGGCTGCGATGGATGCGTCCGCGGCGTCGGCTCCGCCATGGGTGGGAGACTGGAGAAAGGTGGAGGCGAACGCCAAGTGTATTCGCGGCGACGGCCGACGGGGCAGGAGTGGAGGAGAGAGGATTTTGCGGCCGGGCCCCTGCCTTTTTGTTTGTGCCGGCTTGCGCCGGGTGCCCCGGATGAGTAGTGGCGCGGCGCTATGCTGCGAATCTTGCAAATACAACCCCGTTTTCATTATGGTAAGTATTAAAAGATTCCTTGTAAACCTTCTGCGTCTTAAATTTTAGTAACTTGAGTTTTTGACTTTTTCACAATACATCTTCAATGCCATCCAATTTTCCCTTTCTAAATAAAAGAAATAATATCAGAGGTGCTTATCACATCTCACAAAGGTAAATTTAGACCGAGGTTTGTAACAAAGTTGCAGGTTGCATAATCTTAACAAATAAAATTTAAAATCATCATAAACGCTCTTTTTCCCCGGGCTTTTCACCTCCCACGCGGGCGGCACTTTTTCCAACTCGGACAACCCTGTCCATGTTTGACGACGCAACCTCCCTCTCGGAAGAAAAAATTCCATCAACTTTACGTGTTTGGTGGAGAGACAAAACCAGAGTACAACACGATTTCATTGCATTGGAATGAATCAAAACTTTAGTTCTTATATAAATAAAACCAGATCGATCCTCCCATCCGTCGGGCGTGAATCAACATGGGATGGTGTGTGGGCCAGCGATTAAAGGGTGTCAGCCAGGAGCGCTCGAGCCGCAATGGCGAGGTGGTGTGGGCATCGTCGACATGGCGAGGTTAGTTGGTCGCTAGGATGGCGGCGACACCGACTAGACTCCCTAGGTAGGTGTTGATGGGGCGGTGGCGGGATTCTCAAGTCTTTGGGTGGACGGATCCGGATTCCCATAGTTGCCGGATCCGAGCCCGGGTGGATGGGGGAGGGGGATGGGGGGCAGGGGGGGGGCAAGGAAGACGAGGCCCAAATGGCTTGATCCGATGGCCCATTGAGATTTGTGGGCGCCGATGGATCAAGATAAGATTTGTGCAAAAAAAGATATATAACCATTGAACGTGTTTTCAACAAATAGAAGAAATTGTTCTATCTTCATCAGTCAAGGCTAAAACGTTGCTCCATCGTTACCAAATGGTGCTAAGTGCTCATGGCATAACTCGATCAAAAAAAGCCCTAAGTAAATGGTGGCTCCAGGTTTTTTTTTTTATTCCATATATGTAATTTTATTTCTACATCTTTTAAAAATTTGACTATATTTATATATCAAATGTTCAAGTTAGAATAGCAAACGTCCATTTGTTTAGAACTTATTTTTATTTTTGTTGTTGCTTTCATAGATAACTAGAACGACATCCATGTTCAGCCTACTAATAAAATTCAAAATGTAAGACATCACATCCCAAAAGTGGCTAGATAGGACATAATTTTGTTCCAAGTCAAATTATTTTGACAAGGTTTATAAAATTATGTTAACATCTGATTGATACCAAATAAATATATATTTTATGGTGGATTCTAGGGCTTGGGTGAAATCAAACCGAGATCGGATAGTGTCACCATGGTTTAACCACGAGTTCTCTGTCCTCATAGCCAAATCCGGGCCCATTGAGCTGGGGGCGCCAGGTGTATGACTTCTGGCGATGGTTAGCAAAGTTGGTTATTAGTTAGGGCCGGTAACTATCGTGGGCAACGACTTGGCGTGCGGTGGTGTAAGACAAAATCAAATATGATGACCATTTTCTATATTTCACTTGTCCCTTTTTAGAATTTATTTCACTTGTTCCAATATTTTGACAAGGTTTATAAAATTATGTTAACATCTGCTTACCAAATAAATAAATATATATACGATGAAATCAAACTGACGTATTTTTCTGTACACTCGATGAAAGTTTATGAGTTTATGATGCCTTCAAAAAGAATTGACTACTGTTTGAGAGGTTTGGTTAGCAAAACTAAAATCACATTTCAGGGGTGTGCGTGGGGTGGGTGAATGTTTGGTTTGTGATAATAATTGTAATTATGCATATTTTTCCGTCTAAGTTCTTGAACAATCATTAGTTAAGCAAATCGGAATTCCGATATAAGGGTGATCTGCACCGCAGCACCAAACTGAAAAGAGCGTGGCTTTTGCTCCAGTAAAAAAAAAACTCGATCGATTAAACGCATAGCACAACAGCAAGCAATTCCACCAGTGTGAGTCAAGAGGATCGCCGGATGGAGGCGGGAGCTACCTGTAGAGCACGTCGAAGACGACATAGACGCGGCCGTTGCCGATGTGGCAGAAATCGTAGGGCGTGACGCCGCAGACGTACATGCTGACCTTGCCATCGACGGCCGGCTGGACGGCCGGTCATGTTGAAAGGGCTGCGGCTGCGTTCCTCTCTGCCGTCATCGAGTTGAAGCCCAGCAATTGAGCTGACGGCGGCGTCGCCTTCTCTGCGAAACTTGCAAAGTGAAAGTCGTTTGGACCTTGCAACTTTGTGGCGATGAAAAGCCCAGCAATAGCAGCGGGTACTAGAAGGACAGGTGAGCAATGAACAGGCATTGGCTTTTTTTTTCTAGACCCTCTTGCGAAACTTGCAAAGTGAACCCTGAGATTTAGACCCCCTTTCTCATCTCATCTCATTGACATAATTCCTGTATTTGGAAATTGGAAGGAGCGTTTGCTCATCGAATTTCTGTTTTTTTATTCAAAAAATCAAGGCCCTATCAAAAAATTCCACGTAGTGTACGGAACCGTACTACGAATTCTTGAGATACGCCGGCTCCCAACACAGATGATAAGCGTAAAAAAAACATACCTTGAAGAGTACAGTCAGTTTTCAGGAGAAAACTCTAATTCACACGCATAGCAGGACTGAACTAATTCATTGCACATGCATACTCAAGTCATATCTCACTTCAAATCCACATCTAACATTCAATATTTCAACCGGTGCCACATCTGAAATTCTAACCTTCCAGGAAACCAAGATATCCATATCCGTTGCGGAACAGCCACAATTTCAGCCCCCAAAAAAAAACTTCCAGTGCTGTATAAAAAAAGGGTTTCGCTCACATCCCTATTTCCAGCGCCACCTCTATTTCTAGTTAGCAATCCTCCCGCAGCAGAACCAAAAATATGGACAACTTCCTCATTAGATAGATAATCTAAACTAATGTTTCATATAATCACATTGCTCTAGCATGAGCTGAAAGTTCGTCAGTATTCCATCCCATCCATGCTGCCCATTGCTGATGCACTACTCTCTCCCTTGGGGATCTCAACAATGACAGATTCTGTGGTAGTCAAAAGAGATGATACACTGCAATATGTAAACAGAAGGGGGGAAAACGTGTCATGGTCCCGTGGACATAACAGGAGGAACAATAATATATATAGAAAGAGAGTAGACTAAGCTCAAGATTCAAGGAGCTGCTTTTGCAGCTAATTCTCAAAAAAGATACAAGAGTCGAGTATAAGAAGCTCAAGCAGGCCACTCCAATGCAGCTTGATTGTCTTGTTGAACTAAAAAAATTCAAGTATACAAATGAAAAGTAGAGAGAGGACCTTGCAGCATCCAATAGGGCAGTTCTAATCACTTTAAGTGGGTCGATGATACCAGCCTTCACCATATCCACATATTCACCTGGGTTGGAATATCAAATTTGTGCATAACCAATGTTAGAAACATAACACAAACTTAGTTCCTAAGCCCCCGATGTGGCTACTGTCAACTTTGCACCCTACCTTTAGCTGCATCATAGCCTAGATCAGTGTTCTCCTGTTCCAAAAGCTTGCCAACAATAACAGCCCCTTCTACCCCAGCATTTGAAGCAATAGTATGGACCGGGGTCTGCTTAATCCTCCAATCATCAGATTGCATGAATATGAGAAGAAAACATTAAAAGAAAACAAAAACAATTCATTCAAACCTTCAAAGCATTTTGAATGATTTGGACACCAATCTTTTGGTCAAAGTTTGCAGTTTCCAATGTATCCAGGTCTTTTGAAGCATACAGAAGAGCAACACCACCACCTATGTGTATCATAAACAAATAAGATTTTCACCCAGCCTTGGTGATCTACTGACACATGCTTAAACCAGAGAACTCAACAGCAGAGCATCAGCACGGTACCTGGCACAATACCCTCCTCCACAGCAGCTTTGGTTGCATTTAGTGCATCTGTCACTCTATCCTTCTTCTCACTGACTTCCACTTCACTTGCTCCACCAATCTATAAGGAAAGGTTGAAATGAAGAATGTTCACAATCGCTCCAGGGAAGTCACCAAAATCAATATATATCAAAATGCCATCAACACTGCAATACCAAACTAAAATATCTACTCAATAATACATACTAAATCCATTCCAAATTATAAGACGTTTTGGCTTTTCTAGATACATTGCTTTTACTATGTATCTAGACATAGTGTATATCTATGTGCATGGCAAATACACGTATCTAGAAAAGCCAAAACGTCTTATAATTTGGAACAGAGGCATCCCTGCAAATTTAGACAATACTCCCTATGAATCCAAGGTTATAAATTGATCGTTTTAATATTGACACCAACATTATGGATGTACATAATTTAGCATCAATAATAATTTTCACCTTTAGAATAGCAACACCACCAGAAAGCTTTGCCAATCGCTCTTGAAGCTTTTCCTTGTCATAGTCAGAAGTGCTTTGCTCAATCGCAGATCTTAGCTGTTAAAAGAACATGTTATGGCTAAAAGTAACAAGATACCCAAATTGCCTCATGGAAAAGCAGACAAAACTAACATGCTCAGCTCTCTCTTCAATTGCCTTCTTGTCCCCAGCTCCATCAAGGATGATAGTGTCATCCTTAGAAACTGTAACCTGCATTTCAAAAACTTCACTTAATATATAAAAAAATAGTTCTAAGACATTAACAGAACCACACAAGTCTTCTAGAGGTATCAAAAGCTCATGGTTATAGTTCAATCATGTAATCAAACTAACTAGATCACAAATAGGTATTTATTTTATACTGTTAACAGTACAGCTTCTAGGAGCTGAGAAAAAAATGTACAGCCCTCAAATGACACAGCCTTTACCTTCTTGCAACTGCCAAACATCTGAGGCTCAAAATTCTCAAGGTTCATCCCAAGTTCTTCAGTTATAACCTGGTTCGAGGTGCAAAATAAAACAAAACAAAATAAAATAGAAGTGAACAATGATTTGAATATATAATAACTATGACATGGGCAAAGAAATAGATTTGTGACATACTTGCCCCCCAGTAAGGATAGCAAGGTCCTGTAAGTTACTTTTCTTGCTCTCCCCAAAACCAGGAGCTTTGACCGCACAGACCTGTGGTTCATGTAATTAAATAATAAAGCTGAACAAAGTACTAGCAAGAAAGCATTTTCTAACTCTTAATTGAAAGGCAGAGCTCCCGCCAATTTTTCAAAAAAAAAAAAAAAAAAAAAAGAGCAAGAAAGCATAAAGAGAGCTAAAGCCAACCTTAAAACTTCCACGAAGCTTGTTAAGAATCAGGGTACCCAATGCATCACTTTCTACATCTGCGACAATAAGCAGAGGTTTTTGCTTCTGTTGAAGCAGAAAATACACCATTGTGTATTAGGTTGCAATTGACGTCACAACAAACCAACATCAGCCATAAGTGCGCAAGAATAAACAATCAAACAAATACCTTCATAGCTAACTCCATCACTTTGGCTATGGAGTGTGCATTTGATACTTTTTGTCATGTATTAATATCAAGGGCTCATTTAGTTCCTACAACCAATAGGATTAGTCAATCAGAAATAAATAAAAGAGAACACAATTAGAGCAACAAGAACACAAAAGAAATAATTGAACATCATTTAGTTCCTACGTACAAACAATAGGATTAGTCAATCAAAAATAAATAAAAGATAACACAATTAGAGCAACCAGAATGCAAAAGAAATACTTACACATTTCTGGCTCTTCTGGTCGGTAATAAAGTATGGAGAGATGTAACCTTTGTCTAACTTCATGCCTTCCACAACTTCAAGCTCGTTGTAGAGAGTGTTGCCATCCTATCAAGTAATTCATGGATCATCATAAACAAATATAGGACACTGAAACAAATTCCCTGATGAAAAAAAAAAAAACAACATAGAATGCTTCTTCCCGCAAAACAAGTTTTAGAAACAAATTTCTTAATGATAAAAATCCCTTGAAGTGTACAGAAAATGCAAAATATGTCCAAATTAAACACATTAATAACAACCTAAGTTGTGTATGGGACTGCAAGCAATGGGATTGTGTAAAATCAAATTTGGAACCCAAAGAAATGTAGCAGAACTGACAGTAAGGGGAACAGGTTTTCGAGGAAAAAACAGCAAGGAGAATACATCCAAAACAGTGGTGGTCTTAAGCTTCACCCAACACTTAAGTGTGATTTTTCAAAAACAATATATAAACAGAGGTTCCAGCTTGGTATAATGCATTAGACATGGTAAGTTCTTTAGAGTACTTACCGCAATAGTGATGACTCCCTCTTTACCAACCTTCTCCATAGCCTTTGCAATTAGCTCACCAATTTCCCTTTCCCCATTAGCTGATATAGTACCCACCTTTGAGTTATAATAACAACTATATTAGCACAAATGTCTGGGGGATAGCACAACGGACATATAAAAAAGCTCTCTAGAGCCTTGACTTGTTGCAATCCAACAATTACCTGCGCTATTTCCTCTGATGTACTGATCATTTTTGCCATGTTTTTTAGGTTGGTGACAACAGAATCAACAGCCATTGAGATACCACGTCTCAGATCCATGGCATTCATTCCAGCGGCTACAGACTTGCAACCCTCAGTGAATATAGCCTTTGTCAGAACAGTGGCACATGTAGTACCTGAAAGTGTTGATCATTAAGCAAACATAAAATGAAACCCATTAAAGATATTATACTTCACCCTCAGTCAATGCTCTTCACAAAATGTATCTGAATGGAGGAAACTATATAACAACACAACAAAATTTTTCCACAACAATGCAGTAGCCCAAAGTCAAGACTGATGCAATATGCAAACATAAAATGAATCTGTCAATAACTGAGTCTAACAAATACATCAAAATACATAGGCAGCAAGAAGAACTTGAACTGAAAGAGCTTTGAAATATCAGTGCATGTATATTGCTAGTTCAAACATTACTATAGTAGTATGTTGCAGTGCTGAGAAGACAGGTCAATAGAAAATCCTAATTGATGTAAATTTGACAGGCATATGAATGGAACTATGCTATACCATCCCCAGCTGTATCATTGGTAGCATTAGCGACCTGCTTCACAAGGCTTGCACCAACGTTCTTTACTCTGTCACTGAATTCAATGCTCTTGGCAACGGTCACTCCATCCTTTGTAACTTTAGGTGCACCAAAACTTTGCTCAATAATAACAGTTCGGCCCTGTAGCATAAATAAATTAGGCTCAAAAAGTTAGTTTTGTGGGTTGGTACTAAGAAAAATACAGTGAAGCCCTACCATGGGAAAGTAAATGATCTAAATGCAAAGATAAGATCATCCAGGTAAGCTAACTACTCGTGATTTCATCGTAGCTATTATGCTGACATATTTAAAGATCATAACTGGTAATATGATATAGAACGACATGAACTCAATAAGATCATTGATCTCGATAATTCACATATGTAAAGTAGTACACGAACAAAATACATACAGCAACATTAGCTAGTATAACATCATCAGGCATAGAAAAGAGTCCAACAAAACTGGAGGTAGCGATTTTTGCATCAATAAGTGGTGATATGGTACAGAAGACACAACTCAGACAGGGTACACATTTACAAGTCTCAAGTACTAATGCAAAAAGGGTATATACCTTAGGGCCCATTGTCACTTTGACAGCGTCTGCCAATTCTTCAACACCCCTCAGCATCAAGGCCCGGGCTTGGACACCAAACTTGATGTCCTTAGCAGCATAGTTCCTGCTCCAGGCCAAGCTGCTCGCCACCTGCTCAGCATCACACAAACGGAGCACATTAGCAAAAATCGGTCATAAATAAATCAAATCTAAATCAAACGACGAAAACGCCTTGACGCCCAATACAGAAGGTTTAACACTTCCGATCAGTGATCTGCTCAGTACCAGGACGCTCCAAAGCACATGATCAAGGCCAACCAAAAAAACAACACTAAAAAATCACTACTGCCTGCCACAGAATTCCTCACCTGGCGAGCGCTGCTACTGGCATGCCTGCACCAAAAAAGCAAACCGCACAGTTTAGCCACACGACACGATTGATTACTCCAAACCCCAGTACGGCACGAGAGAAAGCACGCGCAGCACAAAGCAAGGCACGAATCGGCTAAGTGTGTCACCTGGCCTTGGAGGCAAGGCTGGCGGCCGCGCGGTACATGGCGACGGACGAGGTCTTTGCTTCAAGTTCAGCCCTTGCTCTGGTTCTGGGGTCGAGGGGAGGGACGGCGAGGCGTAGAAGGGAGGCCGATTGGCAGAGCAACTTGGGGAGGAGGAAAGAAGAGGAGAGGAAGGGAGGAGAAAAGCATGGGGAGGGATTTGCTTTGCGGGGGTTTAGGGTTTAATAATGCCTTGCCCGCGGCCGTCGCAGGTTGGTCTCGTGGGCCGCAAAGTGGTCGAAATGGGCCGAAAGGATGGGCCATGTGGCGTGTCGATCCACGCGGAAACGGAAATCACCTTTTCACGTGTGGGGGGCTTATCTGCAAAAAGAGGATCTCCGATTCGCACCTCCACCACCTGCCGCGCCGGCCGGCGAGCCTCTTCCCATCCTCCGGTCGCTCCCTTCCCCTCTCATCTTGATTTTCGATTCTCTGGTGAGTCTGTGAGATCCCCGAAAGATCTGGGACACGCCAACCGATCTCCGGCGCCATGGGGTTCCTCGAAGACTTCCAAGCCAGTGAGTGTTCTTCTTCTCGCTAGGGCACGCACGACACGCCCGCCTGTCTAGGTCACGGGCTTCCTCAGCCACACCGGATTAATTTTTTTTTTTTTTTTTTAATCGGGGTTTAATCTAGAAATTTCGGATGTTTGCTGATTGGACATGAACTGCTGATTTTAGGGTTTCATGATTAAAAAATATTGCAATAACAGTATGCTTGAAGACATGCTAAATGAGTCCTAAGACTAGCTTCGTTCCTAGCTGCATCATAGTTACTATGCAATTTCTCTTGTTGAAATTGCCAGTGGTGTCTATTTTTAGTTGGCAACTTTTACAGCCATTAGCTTCCTTGTTGGGAATTGCTGTGCGGGCACTGACGAAGAAATACTTCATTGTTGTTAAATGTAAACTAGTTTTGATTAACTATTGCAACCATGCGACCCTTAGTATTTTCATTTGGACATACTTCCATGTTGCCTTGCACCTATATTGATAAATTGCAATGCGGAAAGGTTGGACCATTGTTTTTATGTAGTATTGTTTTGCAAGTGAACATAAGAATGACCTTATTGCAGATCTTAGTATTTTGTTTTCTTGATTTGACTTATCCTGTCAGACAGTAACATTACAATATGTGCAAATTTATTCATTGATATCATATATACATACTTCATTTGATTACTCCCAGGTGTTGAAGCATTGCCATCTATGCTGCATCGAACTATTCATTAATGCGAGAGTTAGATAAAAGTTTGCAAGGTATGGCAGTTTTGACTTGTGAATCCTATTTTATTCTATCGAATCTCTTATCTTCAAATATATATATATATATATGGCAAACTAAACATGAGAACAATAATGGTTGAGTAGTTGAGTGCCCCATTGCATAAGAGGATGTCTTTTGTACTTATTATGCATGCAAATGGATTTCAGTTATAAATTCCCATTGGCTATACTGCTTTCTTTCTGATTATATGTGCAATATTTCCTTTCAACATCAACACATAGGGCCACAAACTATGCATATGCAGCACAGATACGGATACATGTACCGCTAATGGAAGGATACAGATACTCGGATAAGAGAATTTTCTAAAAAATCTGATACGTGGATACATTTTACTATTTTAAACAAAAAAATAATACATATTAGAACTAACAACAATAAAACATTGCAGTCTCCTTAACTACTTAAGTTGTATTATTATTACGTTTCACTATAAATAAATGGCATTCAGGCTTGCATCAACTCCCTGTTTCCTCATTTGTTTCACTCTTATCCATAACATCAAGCTGCTGAGTATTTCGAGAATTGAAAAAGAGGAGACGCCATCTACCCATATTTGGAGATGCTGTCCACTGCATACAAAGAAAATCAGGCAACAAGAAATTAAGAACTGTAAAACAGAGTAGATCGAAAATGGGCAGAGGAAGAGGAAGTGGGGACCAAAGAAATCAAGCAACAATAAGTCACTTAACTGCAGAAATATAGTAGAGTGAGAACAGGGAAGGTGATGAACTCACAGGAGGTTGCTGGACACCTGGATCCACGCCACGGGGGTGGAGACGTTGCCGCAGCCAGCAAGCAGGGGCGGAGGTTCACCCTGGCCAGCGGGCGGAGACTCGTCACCGCAGCCGGCAAGCAGGACGAGGCATCACAGCGCGTGTGTTCGCTGGAGGCGGCGTGAAGTGCGGAGTGCTGGGGTCGGGGCTGGCGTTGGGTAGTAGGTACAGAGGGAGGAGATAAGGGAGTGCCCTCATGTTTATTGGGCTGGGCCGTGATCGAATGGGGCAGATCATATCGTCCGACGTACTCAATATTTGTGAAATTAATAAAAAATCGGATACTCTGCAAATACATATCCATCACGCATCGGCCGTTATCCGCTACGGGATACGGTACCTCCCTGGCATATCCGTGTTACATAGGCCACAAATATTTGATAGGATTTGCGGCAATTACATATTTATGAATCATGTTAAATGACTGTTTATTTTGTTTCATCTCTCAACATTTGATGAGTGTCAGTGTTTATATGGGTTGTCACAACATATGTCAACATGCAAATCATGGCAAGTGAACTTTTCTATGGAATACTTTTTAGAAGTTAATACATATAGCGTTGTCCAGACTCCAGACGAAGGCACTGAATTGATAGATACTAATGTTTTTATGAATACTTAATATTTACTGATTTTATTTCTCCCAACAGGTAGTGAAATCTTTGTTTGACTTAAGCTTTCAGCTTTGCACCCTGAAAATAATGTCATTCTGTGCTTCTCATTAGGTGTGCAACTAGAAAATGAGCAGCGCTGTCAGCAAGAAATAGAGGACATTAAGCATGGACTTGAATCTGGAAGTATTACATATGACCCAGCAAAATTGAAATTTTCTGAAGAAGCAATCGAGGAGCAGAAACATTGTGTTAGAATTGCTGATGAGAAGGTGGCTTTGGCCACTCAGACTTATGACCTGGTAAGTGTCTGTTAATTATAAGTTTATAACTCTTCAGGTGCAGTACAATCCACTGCATCAGGAACATCTGATACTTGCTCTATGTTTTGGTGGAGGAATGGGAGAGAACACAGATAAACTTAATTCTCTCCTTGTTTAGTTCTTTGTAGAAGAAATGGAAACTAGTACAGTATCGCTATGGATTGTCTTTTCAATTCTTTTTCTCCTTTTCGCTTGGATGGTTAAATGTCTGTTTGTGTTAGTTGTTTCTTTTTATCTCTACCCAAATGGAAAAATTAGCTGCCAAGTTTGTTTTTTATCTATATTTCATTTCTGCCATCTTACCTGCAATAGTTCTCGAGGTTCCGTTAATAGTACACTACATACCATTTTGGTTAGATTTTTCAATAACTTTACATTACTAGTTTATGGTTTGCTAGGTTCTGCTGCATAATCATGCCTCATGACACCTCTGCGCTGTTGCTAAATTGTGAATGTGCGGGATTTTGATAGGTTGATGCTCATATCCAACAGCTAGATCAATTTATGAGGAAGCTTGAAGAAATTCGGCAAGGTATGGAACTCAACTACCTTTGCATAAAACATTGGTTATTTCTGAAGCGTGTACTTACTGTCCTCCTTTTACGTTCCTACTGATTTCTCTTTTGGAAAGAAATTACTAGTGATTAGTGATTAGTGATTACCATACCATGCGTTGTGATTGCCAGAAAAAGAGGCAGCTGCAGCTGTTACTCCAGGGACTGCTGTTGCTACTACTGCCACTCCAACTGTGAATGTCGGAGTGACAACTGCTGATCCTACTCCAAAGAGTGGACGATCTGGGAAAAAAGAGGCAGAGGGGGTCGGAAGAAGTATGTTTTGCATGCTGATAAGTTCAGTTCAGCAGTGTTTTCTTAGTGTAACAAAGCAACCCAACTCCTGTTTCAGGTTTAAGGTACCCACGGAGCAGCCAGTGCCACCACCTATTGATTTAGAATTGCCTGTGGATCCTAACGAACCTACATACTGCCTCTGCAACCAAGTCAGCTATGGTGAGATGGTGGCATGCGACAATCCTAACGTATGTGACCCTCACATCCATTGTTTCACTGCTGTATTCCAGTTTGACGAGTTCCATTTTCATGCCCGTGCTTGTTTTATTTTATTATCACTTTCACATCCATTTGACAGTGCAAAATCGAGTGGTATCACTATGGCTGTGTGGGTGTCAAGGAGCAGCCCAAGGGAAAGTGGTATTGCCCAAATTGCATTGGATTCCAGAAGAAGCGAAAAGGCAAGTGATATGCAGTCCACATGCTGCTGTGATAGTGTCCTTGCTTGTTAAATGTTGTTGATGTTGGGTAACAAATCTAGTAGTTTTTGTGACAGTGCATACCGTTGTAGATCTAGTGTTCTGTACATGTTACTCCTTTGATGCTGAGGAACTAGTAAGGAGTGCACTAGACCTCTTAGAGTCTAGGACCATCGACCATACAATGCAGCCGGTGTGTAACTTCATTGCCTTTTTGGCGGGGCTTTTATTCTGTCCCTTTGTATGGGTTTCACAATATCATACCTCTTTTGTGTTATCTTTGTGGATTATACCCTCCGTCCCATAAATAAAAGTCCGTTTTTGACTTTTTGCAATCCATGTTTCACCATTCGCCTTATTTAAATTTTTATGCAAATAATAAAATAAATAAATCATTATAAAAGTATCTCCAATGATAAAATAAATCATAACAAAATAACTAAAAAATTTTTTTAAAAACTTTTTGAATAAGACAAATGGTCAAACAAATCGTGGTCAAACACGGACTTTTATTTGTGGGACGGAGTCAAACTTTTTCTTTGCGGTCTCTTTCCGTTGAATTTTCGCAAGCTGTTGTGGAGTTCTTGACGAAAAGGTAGCTATGAGCATGTGCTGGAACAAAGAAACACCTGGTTTCTTTTTGGGCCAAAATGGTCTCCTTGAGTTTTGAATTCCGCGCCATTTTTTCAAAGCTTGCTTTATTCAAAGTTCTTGCACAAATATAATTTATTTTGTTAGACTTATTTTTTCAATAAAAAGCTTGAATATTGATTAATTTATTTTATAATTTGTATAAATATTTTCTTTTGGATGATCAAAACAAAATCAAAAAGGCCTAGCCGAACTCTAAGTTCAGAAAAAAAGTTAAAAAAAAAGTCCTAGTTCTAGCTAGGCCTGGCACTGTGTTGTTCTAAAGGAAAGACTTTTATCTACTCCACGGTTCGACAAATCCTAATCTACTCCACGGTGCATTGACAATGTTCCACGCAGTTGCGGCACTGCCACCCCACGTCTCTTCACGGAGCTGTTCGCGGTTCGCTGCGCGTGCACAGTATGCTCGAACTTTTTCAGTTGCAGTGAGGACTGAGGACCGTGGACCGAGGATGATTGTGTGGATCTTCAAGGAGCGCATTCAGCGTTCGGTCATCGAACAACTTCCGAGCATGCCATGCTCATGCTCGTGAGCTCGTCCCACAGTGGCGCAGTGCGCTCTGCTCATGAGCTGCGTAGTGCGTGTCATCGTGTGTTCTTCATCGCCTTGTCTTGTCTCTCACGAGAAAGATGCTTCTCTTTTTGTTTTTGTGGCAGTGGCATCATGTTACTACTAAACTTATTTGTAGATATAACTATTGTAATTTTTTTACAAACTTAGTTAAATTTAAAAAAGTATGGCCGACACAAATACCATAACGATACTTATTTGGGGACGAGGGGGTACATGCTTCTGACCAATATACATACAAAAAGAAAAGAAGTAGGCATGCCATATGTTAGAGACAACGGGTTTTGATATCTTCGCCAAAGCATGGATGATTGTCGTTCTAATTATATTTGTTGTCTAGACTGTCGGCTAGTGTTGCTTTTTAGAGCATAACTTTACAGCCAGAGGCTAAAGCTGTACAGTAATAAAAAACTAGTTGCGTACATAACTCGTGTAAGGACTAGAGCATAATTCTAGAATTAATTTCTCCATCCAAAACTGTAAAGATACATGGTAAAAACAGTGCAGTTAGAAAAACAAAACATCTTAAAGAACAAAAAAACATGGCGAATCTTATAGTCTTAGAACAGGGGGGTTCAAAACAAGCAATCTTGGGATTATCTGTACAAATATGAATGTGGGGTGGGGTGAGTGTGCGTGCGTGTTGTGGCGTCTGCGTTGTACTGTGTCATCAAAAAAAAAAGAACAAAACAAGCAATCTTGGGATTATCTGTATATGAATTATAATCTTCACATGTTTACGGTTGCCTTTAATATTTTTTTCAACCAAGCAATCTCGGGAATGTTTCCCCTTTATTATATCCAGAAGGAAAACAAAATGAGCCCAAATCTGATTTGGTTCTTGTCTGGCCCAGAATTCTGTTCCTCCCTAGTAGATAAGGCCCACTTTGGGCCTACAATCTCGCACGGCCTTAACAAACTAGGCCCACTGCACGATGTATTAGTACACCAAAATTCCGAAGGACCGCAATGATCTGGATTCTGGTAACTTTTCCTTTCCCCTTTCACTTCGAGTAGACTTCACGTCTCGTCTTCTTCTTCACCTCCCAATCTGGCCCACCGTTGCCACAGCTCACGCTTCACGGGACAGTACGAAGTTGGTGGTGCATCTCCTTGTCTCCCCCAGCACGATCTCGGTTTCGTCTCTCTCTACAACGGTAGCACAACCTCGCTCCCACTCCCAACCACTCCGCCACTACCGCCTCGCCTGCGCCCGCGCCTCCTCCCTGCGGCCTTGGCCGCGCCGGCCACATGGCCATCCCCGTCGAGGAGGCCATCGCCGCCCTCTCCACCTTCTCGCTCGAGGTACGCACGCCCGGCCCCTAGTCCTCGCGGTCCCCGTTCCCGCCCCCGCCCCAAATTCGCACCTGATCTGCTCGTCCTCGTAATCCATAGGCGAAATGCAGCGCTTGCGCGTTTTGGTCCGGGTAGCTTACGAGTTCATTTGCTTGCTCGTACTCAAAGCTGGGAATGCTCGGTGAAGTGGGAATTTAGGGATTTTGGTATAAAAAATTGGCTTAGCTCAAAATCCGATTGGAACGACGAGCTACGAGGAGTATCTGGTGGTGGTTCACGTGACTATGCGGGATAATTCATAATTGGACCAACGCTGCACTCCTTTTACCGCCCAATTTTAACCCTTGCGCTGTTGCACTTTGTTATATTTAATCATACTGTTGGAAGTGTTGTGATGGGAGAATAAAAGAGAAGGCATGTACGGTTGCTAATACCCATCCATATCCATACTCAAAAAATGCCAGGCTACTTTTGCACTGAAAGATGTAGATGTCTAAGATTTGCAATACCTGCCAACTCTAGTGTATAGGTGTACAGTATAGAGATTTTTTTATTTGATGGTTCTCTGAACTAATTGACAAGTGTTGACATTCCCACTTGTAGTCTGTGTTTGGTTCGGTGATTGGTATCCTGTGGTATGTGCCATTCATTCATTGTGTTTGCTGGATTCACTTTTCAAATTAATTTGCTACATTTCAAATTTCAGGATGAGCAACCGGATGTGCAGGGGTTAGCTGTGCTCCTGTCTAGTGAAAGATATGCGACTAACAGTCCTATTGGTATGTGACAAACAAAACATTGTCTTTTATACTGTTAGTTTTAAGTACATTAGTGACTATTCTACATGGTTTTCATGGTGATGCTATAGGCTGATGTCTATACAGTACTTTATATTTCTTCCTTATTATACTATCCAAGCAAAACTTCGGTACTTGAACTAATATTAAGTGTTGCCACAGTTTCTTACTCCTCTATTGTCGAATGAAATTTCCAATTTCGTGTTCAGAGTACAGCGATGTTGCTGCTTATCGATCTATCGCTAGGAGAAGATACAAAAGCAATCAACCAGCTGGTATGTAGTTCCTTATTTTCTCTGTGATTGGTTGATTGCATTGTACATCGTCTTTGCTTCAGTACCCATTAACGTTTCGATCCTGTTTGGGAAGTGATGTCTTTAAGGGATGCCCTTGTGAACTGATAACTCAGCTGCTAGTGGTCTAGATGAAATATATAGTTTTAATCGAGCAAATCTCAGTCATTGACTCACTGTCTATGCCCCTGCTGCCTACCCAAAGGCGCCTTTGAGGATGCCACTCCATGATAAACCACTTCTGTTTCCATTTTCGATTGCCTCCTTCCCCTGCCAGAGCACGTAACAGACACAAATTAATTAAATTGCACCCAAGCACATGGACACGAACTTCCTTCTATGGTAATTAATTCTTTGCGTATATGGGCTCATGTGTGTTACCTAAGATCCTCCCTTGGTTTATTGCCACTTGTGAACCCTGGCTGTACCTTTTTGTCTTCTATGATAAAGAATTCGAAGTTCATATGAGTCTCAAAGCTAGCCTTAATTGCTGCAAATATGGTTAGCAAGTGCTTTACCACCTTTCATGAAATATAGAATGTGGGAGTTATTGCACGTTCCTATGGGAACATAACTCTCCTTTAGAAGTTTTGAGTTCCAAATGGTCCCTATTTTGTCACAAAGACTTTGTGGGGACCATTTGAAGGAACAGAGATAAGCCTGGAAAGGATTTGTATGCTTTGATCTGTTGCCACCCAGTGCTTTACTGATTTACTCATTTCATGATCTTATTTTTGTTTAAGGTATATGCACATCTCTTTTTCTCTCTTTAAATCATTGTCTTGTCTGCTTCATGTAATCACACTATTTCATGTGGCACCAAATGAATTATGATTACTTTTTTTTCCCCACTGTCTCGTGGATGGAAAAAACAAATTGCAGAATACGCTGATCCAAGAAGGAAAAGAAATGGCCTCTTTGCTGTACACATACCGTAGTTGTGTAAAAGCTCTACCTCAGGTTAGCCTTAGTTAACTTTCTCTGTCCACTGATTGTTTCATTATGCCACACTTCTTGCCATGCCTATTTTCCTTCGATCCCACTACATACCAATATGTGTATACATGCATGTCAGTATTTTTTCTAATTAGTGTAATTAAGTAAACAATGTTTTCTACCTTTTTCTGTTGCTGCTAGTACCTTATCCCAATGCCAGTTTTCTGTCATTAGATATGTGAAATTATTCTACTTGCATACAACTACTCTCTTTTCCCACCTTTCCAATCAATCAAAATCTGGGTGACTGTTGATCAATTTAAATTTATTGATTGACACATTATCCAAAGGTGCTTTGGTATGTTCGTGAAATAATATATTATAAACCTTGAGTGCAGCTGCCTGATTCAATGAAGCATAACCAAGCGGACTTGTATCTGGAAACCTATCAAGTTCTTGACTTGGAAATGAGTCGTTTGCGTGAAATTCAGAGATGGCAAGCTTCTGCTGCTTCTAAGGTAGTAGCTACAGAGTGTTTGATTTTTTCGAGATACTTATCTCTTCTATAGGGTATTTCCTTCAAAAGGCACTTGTTGGAGCACCTCTTGTTGAGCTTCACACCATTGTAACATCTGGTGCAGTTGGCGGCTGACATGCAGAGATTCTCTAGGCCAGAGAGACTGGTTAATGGACCCACGATCACTCATTTTTGGTTTGTTCTTTCTTTCTCCTGATCAATATTGCTTAGTTGTTTTTTTTGAGACATCCTCTCAGATTGCATAGGAACATAGCTTCAAAGCTAACCTAATTCCTCCATGTTCTAACTCAGTATTGTTTGTTCTTTTCTTTTCTTTTCAAGTTGAGAATGATATTTGTGATTTTATCTTGTTATCACTCATGTAATTCATCTCCATAAGAGATATCTCTTTTTTTATTTTTGCATTCTTGGGGGTTGGGTTGCTGCTCGTGTTGGGTTTCCTCTCTAACTTGGGAATAAAAACTTTTGTTTTTCTTTGTTGTGTTACTCATGCAGGTCTATGCTGAAGTTGCTTGACGTCCTACTGCAGCTTGATCATCTCAAGAATGCAAAAGCAAGCATACCTAATGATTTTTCATGGTACAAGAGGTACATGGTCATGCCTTGTCTTTTGGAGCACCTATGGCAGTAACAGAAATGAGCTTAGAACTGTATCTGCTCCAAAATTTTCTGATTGCCAGTTGATCACCTTGTTATTTGATAGTTGTGTATGAAACTGACTTCCAATTTTGCATTCCTCGATATGCTATTTCTTTTCCTTGTTGGTGGGATTTATTTTTAGTGTCAATTGTACAGCTGGAGTCGACATACCCTTTAGTGTGTTTCATAAACTACCATAAAAATGACATGTTCATATATCCGTGTTTTCATGCCATAGTGTCATCTAATGTTTGTATGCAGCTCAGCAGCTGTATTGAATCTACTGCCTCAAGTTGCTATGACAATAGTCATTGCACATGTATAAAAATTTGCTCTCTGAATAAGTAGTTGAAGTTGTGGAGAGCAACATTTGCGACTTTGAATGGTCTAACTTTTTATAGATACTATAAAAGTTATGGGTTCACTTGCAATATAATTAGGATACTCTGTACTTTCCAGTAATGCCTAAAATGGTAAGCATCTAGTAATACATGCCATGCCACTTTTCCACTTAATATTACAACTTTGCAACTTACTTATTAGTCCAGTATCATATATCAACATCCAGATACTTTTATTTTCTTTTTATTTATGGATTCTAGGGTACTCCATGTTTGATTGCTAGTACATGTCCTCTTAGATGCAGCAATTGATTTTTGTTTATATTTTCATGCAGAACATTCACTCAAGTAAGCACCCAGTGGCAGGATACCGACACCATGAGAGAAGAGCTGGATGATCTTCAGGTTGCTGCTTTGTCATTGCTCTTCATTACAGCTTCTTGTTATGTTGGAACTCTGAAATCCTTTCTGGTTATTTGTACACCATTTATTCCTTTTTAATTTACCAATTTCCCCACTCTGACACCACTATACCAATCGAATACGATAATATTTTTCTCAAATGACAAAGGAGAGATGTGTGTCATTTCATTAAAGAGAGAGTACTGAATGAGTAAATGTACAATACCACACAAGCAACACACTCAAGACCCAAATACTATAGAATAACTGAAACATGTGCAGCACGCTTGAACAAAGGATATGGCCAAGAACACCGATGGCAGAAGCCCTGGCTGTATGCCATAGCCCCCCCCCCCCCCTTCCCTCCTCCTGTAGTGTCCACAGTACCAAGTCAATTATGATAACCGGACACAAGAGCCTTGTGCACAATTTTCCTTGCCTTTTTACTTGTACAGAGTTGGGTTCCATTGTGTTAAGCTCAGCAATTACTCCATGTTTAAAATAATAAGCAAATTAGTTGAATTTATAAGAACTTGATCTACAGACATCAATTACAGGAATTTACAGACATTGTAGTTGATGCTATTGTTTAACAGCATTTGATGGGTTGTATGCTTGTGAAGTATCTTGATTCTAGTAGAATAAACACTTGTAAAATAGTTTAAAATAAGAACACTCTGAAATTATGATTTTCAAGGTGATGGAAGTGGACTAAATAAATTCCTCACTGAATTGTTTGACACATGCAAGTATTATCGCGATAGCTAATATATATGCATTTTTAACTTGATTTTTGCTTGCATTTGCAGATTTTTCTGAGCACCAGATGGGCCATCTTGTTAAATTTGCATGCTGAGATGTTTTCGGACAAATACGTATCCCACTTTGTGTTTGAACATCACAATTGTTTGCTTTTTATAAGCATTCTATATGAGTTCTTTCAGATGATTTTGTTGCTTGTAGTAGGAAAAAAAAACATGCAATTTCAAAATTGATAAGTTTTGATATATTTACAACAAAGATCCTGTCTCTTGCAAGTTTTCTTGCTGTAGGTGAGAGCTTATGTAACTTTGTTTAATTGACTGACATGTTGAGAATTTAGCAACACAACCCTGCACTTGCTTTTTTAGTGAAAAATCAGTTATTGGAACACCTTTTAGATGCCCATAGTACAAATTTGCACACCTGTATCATAGATTGTGTGCTTGTACCTGAGCTGTCTAAGTGTCTGATTGTTAGTTTATGTAAGATTTCAGAATTCAGATGGCTATAAAAATCTGCTTGTTGCTATGCACCTGTTATTTTAGAACAGATTAATTTTCATGGCTGTGGTTGCTTCATTTTATTTGTCAATCTGTTGTTGATTTCCCTAACTTAAAACAACAGCGTTGAGGATATTCTACAGGTTCTTATAGTATTTTGTGTGGAGTCATTGGAATTGGATTTTGCTCTTCTTTTTCCTGAGCGCCATACCCTACTTCGTGTCCTCCCAGTTTTGGTTGTCCTAGCAACCTCATCAGAGAAGGAGAGTGAGTCGCTTTATAAGAGGGTGAAGATAAATCGTCTTCTCAATGTTTTTAAGGTTTGATCATCTCCTTGTAGTTATTCACTTATGTCTACTTATAATTAGTATTTTTTAGGAGTTGATGTTTACCTGATTATGGTACTTCATATTTTTAAATTTGTGACGCCCTTACCTTTTTTTTTTTTTTTTTTTAATTTACAGAATGACCCAGTGATCCCGGCATTTCCAGATCTGCATCTCTCTCCTGCTGCAATTTTGAAGGAATTGTCATCATATTTTCAAAATTTTTCCAGTCAAACTCGTCTCCTTACTCTTCAAGCACCTCATGAAATTCAGGGTCGAGAGCTACAAGAATATCCTTTCAGCCGAGTTTTCTAAACATTTTTTCACAAATGGGTTCAAACAAATGTTCGTTTCTTACCTAGACAGAATCCCTATTATGTACAAAAAACTGATCCTCATGATTTATTCCACATAAAGGCAAATGGAATTTCGTTAGAGCAGGAAGCGCAACTAGAATGAACTAAATTTGCATATGGTAGGTCATAGTATGCTTGAAATTCCTTAACTAAACCACTTATCAGAGGCATTACTTGATTTTGAATCACATGGGAACTATCAGAGCTGAGCACGACGACTTCTCTATACGTTTTGCCTCTGCTATGGATCAGGTAAAATCATTTTCTAAAACAACTGTAAAATTGATATCGCATGAGTCATGAGCCATCAATATTGCTGTCCTTATGGATAATAATCACTGTCTGAACATTGTTTCTGTTAGCATTTAATACCTGCTATTACTTTGTATTAACACCTGCCATTACTTTGTATCTGCTGTGTGCTACCTGAGAACTCTCCAGGCGTGTTGCCTAGGACTTCCCCCAACCCTCTAGCTTAGCCTCTCTGGGACTTCCCCCTCTTAACTCTCTAGCTTAGCCTCTCTCTATTTATACTTGTAACAGTCCTCTTCATCAATGGAAAATATACACGAGCAGGTTTGTGCGCTAATAGTATCCGCCATTGCGTTCTCTATCTTTAGTTCGACGAAACCTATTTGCACTATACCATACATTGAGTCATCGAAAGGAAAAGAATTTAAAAAGTATTTCATTTAACACTGAGATAGTAACACTTATTGTCTTTGGTGTCCTCTTTCATGCATTGATATTGATCTGTTCTTTCAGATGATAAGATTGAAGTCATCAGATGGTGTGGATAATGACTGGTCCCGGGATATCAAAGGGAACATGTATGATATTGTTGTTGAAGGTTTCCAGCTTCTTAGTCGTTGGACTGGCAGGATTTGGGAACAATGTGCCTGGAAATTCTCTCGCCCTATTCCAGATTCGCAACAAAACTCCACGACATGTTTTGACTATGAAAAGGTCTTATCTGCTTCACTGCAGGCAGTTCTCACTTTTCTACAACAAGTTCTGATTGCTTTTTGACTATTGAAGATTTATTATTAGTTACATAATTCCATTTCCTTATGTTGCTGCTTGTTTAGATCTTTGTAAAAAAAATTAATGGTGTACTACTGTACTATAGCAGTATAGCCAATCCCTTTCCTTGTAGTCAATGCTGCTGTGAATTAGACTGGCACCCTACTGTTCATTTTGGAACGACCAGGCAGTGCTAATTGGGAATTAGATTCATAGTGATTAGTTTCCTAATTTATCGGGTTTGTTCTGTTGTAATTTTCCTAAGTTGAGGTCTATGAATGGGTCACATCCCATTGGAATTAAGAAAATTCCTTCTCTCTCTCTCTCTCTCTCTCTCTCTCTCTTGTTATCTTTCATCAATCTCTTAGTTCTTTTATACAAATATATGTGCCTCTTGAGGCCTTAGCAGCAGATTTTAATATTTTATGAACCTTGGGGGTTATGTACATGAATGATTTTGTCTTCAGCAAGTGGCCCCCCTCATAACATTTTAAATGTTCTGTCACTCTGCTGCTTATAGTTTTCTTCATTACAATGTAGGCTTTGTTATTTAAACATGCATCATGGTGGAAAAGTTGTGTTAGTAATCCATTAGCGTTCGAAGTTGTCTTTTTTTTTCCCTTGATTTGTTTTTGGTGTTGTGATAAAGCATTCCTTTATAACTTCACAACTCATAATTACAATATGATTTTTCACCCTTTTTTTTGTGTTCATGACTTGATGTTTGTTGCTTATTTGCAATGCAGGTGGTACGCTATAACTATACTGCTGAAGAGCGAAGGGCTCTGCTTGAATTAATTGGTTACATAAAGAGTATTGGATTGATGATGCAACATTGTGATACTTTAGTGTCTGAAGCTTTGTGGGAAACAATACACATGGAGGTCCAAGATTTTGTACAGGATAAACTTTGATACTATGCTTCGTACAACATTTAGAAAGAAGAAGGACCTTTCTCGGTAAATAATTCTGTCTCTTGCAACCATCCCGTTGTTTACTTTACAGTGGACATTGTATATATGCTATCCAAAGTTCCGATGGGTCCAGACATTTCTGATTCTCTGTTTTATTGATTTTGTGATTGACAGTCTTTGAACTGGATCTTGTGTGACAATGCACTCCTATTTTGAGAATGGATTCGTAAAACTAAAAAGTTTTACGAATTTTCCTTTGTATTCTTTCAGGATTCTCTCTGATATGCGAACCCTCTCAGCAGATTGGATGGCCAACACTAGTAAGGCAGACCCAGAGCAGCACTCACTACACCAAGAAACTGAGGAAATAAGACAAAACACATTTTACCCAAGACCAGTTGCACCAACAGCTGCACAGGTTTCATTCATGTTTTTGAGTATGCAATGATCTATCAATTTAAGTTCTTAGCCCTTGATTGCCTGGCAAAGTTCGAGTTCGAACATTTCCCCCAGTGGTCATACAATACTGTTTAAGATTATAGGAGGCTAGGTGACAATGTTTTAGGACAAACTGCATTGTTACTTTTTTTTTTTTTTTTTTGAGTAAAAGGGCAGCGCCCCCGTCCATTAGCATTGCCATAGACAAATTGTAACATTCTTACAGCACCGCAGATGGATTTACACCACCTGGAGATGTTCCATCTCACCCTGCCTACTGCCTCCACAGTGGCTGAAGTTCCAAGTCTGTTTATTACATGAAAGTTCCAGGAAACTAAAAAAACTCTCAGATAAAAGCATCTAACAAAATATCAGATTGCATAGATTGGGTCTTCAGTCCTCAGGCGACAACGCTGGTCTTGGTGCTGATCATCGTGTTATAGATTGAGACTGAGCTTCCTTCACCAATTGCTAGTGAAGCCAAAGCACTTGAGCAGATTCCTGTTTGAGCATCTTGATTTTCTCCATCAGTTGTGTCTTCTTTTCCTCTGGGCATAGCACATCCATCCACTTTTTTGCCGTCAAAGCCACCTGGAAGAGGAGCATAGCCATGCACCTCCACCGATTTCTCTGAAAACATAAATCGTTTCTCATTTTCCAAAGGCTCCAGATAGCCGCAGATGAAAGAATATTTAGTACACCATTCCTCTTATTACTAAGCCAGAATTTACCCACAGAATCAAAAAAAAGAAGAACCAATCTGAGTGTCACAAATTCTAGAAATAACAGACCACATTTGCCTAGCTACTGCACAATCAAAAAAAAAGAGGTGGTGTACAGATTCTACTTCTTCACAGAAAAGGCAGGTAGGGTCTTTCACCTTCCTCCTTTTTCCTAAATTATTTTCTTGGGACTAAATTATCTCTAGTTAAGACTTTGTTCTTACCAAGTAACCAAAGGAAACACTGTACTCTTGGTGGAATTTTCAGATCCCACACAGAAGGAACAAAAACAGCTTGTATACCTCTAAAATTGACTATCTTGTATAAAGATTGAACATTATAAACTCCATTGGAAGAAAAGCTCCAAATAAGGGAGTCCTCCTCATCACTAAAGACAATTGTTGAGGCTAGCTGGCAGACCTCATCCCACATGTCAGTAGTGTAGAATGGGAAAACTACGGTAGGAAATTATCTAGACTTCACTCATCTTTTCTGATTATTGACTTTAGTTTTGGAAAACTCTCTTAACTGTCTAATTCAATCAATATTCAATGCACATTCCTATTGCACTCACTTGAAAAGTATAAATAAAAAGGGTGTCTACAACTTTTATATTTTTGGCAGGGTGGGGTTTAATGTCAGAAAGTAGTTCATTTTAACAATTAACTGGTCATAACAAACTGTAAAGTTGTCGCTTTATTTCTTTTTTATTTATTTATGCTGGAACATTTGTTGTATTTTTGTATTCTACTTAGAATATCTTTTTTTTTACTGTTCTGCTGACGTAACTATTATTGTTGTACTTTTACAGATTCATTGTTTGCAGTTTCTTATATGTGAGCTTGTATCTGGTGGTAATCTGAGAAAACCTGGAGGACTATTTGGGAATAGTGGCTCTGGCATACCTGTGGAAGATCTTAAACAACTAGAGACATTTTTCTACAAGCTTAGTTTTTTCTTGCATATTTTGGATTATACAGGTGCATACTTAATCTGAGTCAATCTTAAAGACAGCAATTCACATGCACTTAAAGAGTTCTGTGGTAACATTTCATATGTTTCATAATCTAGTCTGGGAACATTTTCAATTAACCTTCATTTCACTACTCTGAATCTTAGCAATTCATATTTACTGTTTGTTTATCCTGTTGCTTTGGAGTACAATTAACTGCTACCCTTTTTTTGTATAATATGCAGCGACTATTGGTACTCTAACTGATCTTGGGTTTCTGTGGTTCAGAGAATTTTACCTCGAATCTTCTCGTGTCATTCAGGTGGAGCATTTTTGTTTTCCTGTGTGAAGTATAATGAAATTATAGATGGGAGGAACTATCAGTGAGAATTCATATGTAGAATTTTTTTTAGGCAGCTTGTTGTAAGTGCTAGTGCAGGCTAATACTAATTTATGTCTTGGTGACAGTTTCCAATTGAATGCTCGCTCCCGTGGATGCTGGTGGACCATGTCATTGAATCACAAGATGCTGGTCTTCTTGAAAGCATTTTGATTCCATTTGACCTTTACAATGACTCTGCTCAACATGCACTAACTTCTCTCAAGCAGAGATTTCTTTATGATGAAATTGAAGCTGAGGTAGGCAGTTACCGTTGTCACACTTGACTATCCATTCATGCACTTCCATTTTGGTAGGTGCCAGACATGTGCTCCATCTTAACTGTGTTCTTCGTTATTGTAGCTTTCTTGCGGAATATATCCAACCAAATTAAACGATATTAACTCACTCAGCTATGTAGCATAAAAACTCATTTTGGTTCATGTTTAGGCTGGCAATGGTGTTTTAAGTCCTGCATGGTTAATCTGGTTGCATATGAATCACCATCTAGGAAGAAAGCAAGGTGGCAGTGTGGCTTAGGATTACCCATGGTCATAGAGTCAATATTATATCTTCGTGCATTTGCGAACTTCTTACCTCAAAATTCTATCTTCATGCATTTGTGAACTTCTTACCTCTATTACTTGTGCACTGCCCTGTAGGTTGATCTTTGCTTCGATCTTCTTGCTCAGAAGCTTAATGAGATCATCTTTACATATTACAAGAGCTGTGCAGCAAGGTATCAACCTTTTCGTCTGCTTCATCCATTTGTATATGCAGAAAGGAGTTGTACTTCAACATTATAAAAAAGTCTTTTACTGATCTTCGCTTTCATATGCAGTACTCTTCTTGATAGTTCATTTACATATGCATGCGATGATGGTGAGAAGTACTTTGTCAAACCTTTGCGATTTGATGCGATTTTCAAGTTAAGGAGAGTAATGGTAAGGACTCAGCTCATATGATTTGGTTCAGGGTATAGTTTGTTTTTTCTATTAAACCGACCCTTAGCTTTGTTTGATTCATTTTACCATCTGTCATTTTTTGCACTGTCTCATTAGGTTCTTGTTTGCTCTTTCTTTCTTTTTTGTCATCGTTGTCAGTTGGACTGCTAATGATCCATTTTTGACTGAATGCCATCATTATCAGTTGGACTCAACTAGCAGATCACTCTAAGATTCTATCATTGCTTTTCACACCTATTTGACTTGTATTCTGTAAGTTGAAACTGCCCTAAACAGTGTTGGGTCAAAAAATACCAAAAGTTGGCACAAGCAAATTAACACATGGGAAGTAAGTTGATAAAAAATGATGGCGGAAGAAAAATCAGGGGTCCCCTTTCAATAACAAAACTAACCTGATACTGTTTTTTTTTTGAATTACACAAGTACAGCACACACACGCACCCCTATGAACACACGCACGCAAACCCTACCCTGATATGATATTGATGTTGATGCTTTTTCAGTATCTTATATTAAGAAGAACAAATTTGTTCTTTCATTTGAAAGAATAATATGTAGTTTTCCCAATAGTTCACTAATCTGTAAACCTAATCGATCGATATATGTATGAATCTGCGTAGTTACATTACTCTTGTATAAGTTTTTTTTCTTGAACACACTCCTCTATAATTTGAATGCAAAAAAACAACACTTCTGCTGTTTCAAAACTGGCAATCCATGAGATTGATACTGCATAGTGCATATGCCGTAACAATAGCAACACTAGCACTGAGGGTATTCTTGTTGAATTTCATAATTTGATTTCTTGTATCATGATTATGTTGTGCATTCTTGAATTTGGACCATTGCATCCAGCTTCAGCCTAAGTTTGGCCTTCAATTTACTTTTTTAGCTTTGTTGCTTCCTCTGAAATCTCAACCAGTAGCGAGCATTTGGTCCCCTTGTTTATTCTTTGAATCAAGGAAATACATTTCTCTGATTATAAACTCAGTTTTGTCCTTCTAATTCTATGAAATTAACCTTGTATGAAGATTTATAACATGCCATCTAGTTTATTGCATTATTACTGAAGGATTTCTTTTTGCATCCCAGGTTTTAGGGAGGACGATTGACCTAAGAAGCATAATTACTCAGAGAATGAACAAAATATTCAGGGAAAATATTGACTTCCTACTTGAGCGCTTTGAAAATGGAGATCTATGTGGTGTTGTGGTAAGAATGTTTTACTTTTGTTTATACAATGTAATTGCTGCTGCTGGTATATTATTGTTTTAGAACCACTTGTTTTTGTCTTCTCAAATTAGGAACTGCAACAACTGTTGGATATTTTGGAGCTTACACACCAATCAATATCAAGATTTCTTGAACTTGATTCTTACACTCTTATGCTTAGCGAGATGCAAGAGAATCTTTCATTGGTTTCTTATTCAAGTCGCATCTCTTCTCAGGTTTGGGACCTTACCATGTTACACTCGTGTGAGTTCAATTAATGCATGATACATGTAATAATGATTTAATCTCACAACTTATGGCGGTCATGGTCTATAATGTGCCTGCATCAACTTGTACTTTTTTTCTCGAATGACGCGGGAGAGCTGAGTGTCATTTCATTAAGAAGAGTGTGCTAAATATACAACGCACACCCAAAACACAATAGGGTTAGTATTGTTGAAAATACAGTCGTTTTGGTCATTGGTGTTTCCAAATATCCCAAGCTACTAGTATGATCAAAGTATCGAGGCCTTTTCAGTGCTCCTTGTACAATCTCTTGATTGTCCTGTTCCACTAGCTGGAGAAGGAAAACAACATCTGTGGTTGTGGAGATAGGGCTTGCAGTTGAAATTTCTGAAAAACAGCGTACCGCACTTCCCTCCACTTGGCAGGAATGAGTGGGATTAAATCCCTCGCAAGTCAAAATCGCCCTCATCTCCTCCAATCCCCTTGGGGAGGGGATTAACCGAACAAGCCCAAAAGAGTGCATTGCATTATGAAATGCATTTTTATGCTTATCCCTGCAAAATTTGCTGTTTCATCTAATCATAACGATGCTGTTTTCCTGGTCTATGCAGATATGGAGTGAGATGCAGACAGATTTCTTGCCAAATTTTATCTTATGTAATACCACACAGCGGTTTGTGCGATCCAGAAAAGGAACTCACCACTCTTCGCATAGATCAAGTGCTTCTACTGGGAAGCCCTACTTCTATTGTGGATCACATGTAAGCATTATTTAATATTTATTCAATCTGCATGTTGGTATGAAAGTTGTCAACACGTGAAACCATAGTCTTGGTAACGTAACAATCAGCACAACTTATTTCTTGGATCAAGCCTTGTGCTAATGGTGCTCTGGGGGATATATTTCTTGGGTGCACAAGTACTTCTATGATGCTCACCGCACAGATACATTTGATCACTCATGATATAAATTCAAAACTCATGCCTGAAACTTTGTGAGTTGTATGACATGAACTCTGGTAGAGAAATATTGTTATGGACTAATGAGCATAGACATCTATACTCTAATTTGGAAACTGATAAGATTTACTTATGGCAGTTCACAAGATATTATAATAATATGCATCTTGGACTAAACTATGTCTTCCATTTTTACTGCTGTGTTTTACAATTTGTACCTACCAACAAAGGTATACTTCAATTCGTGCAACTCCATGCTCTTGTTTTCTTTGTAGGATTTGACCATGGCGTACCAGGGTCTTGCTGGTCTGTACCGTGACTTTTTTGGGGTCCCTCATATGTTTGCAGTTGTTAAACTTCTTGGTTCCAGATCATTGCCTGCAATCATCCGTGCTTTACTGGATCATATATCAAGTAAGGTGAGTAGTAAGGAGCATTGTATTGTGTTATACACCAGAAGGCACAAAATTCAAACAATACAACTCAATGGATGAACATGACATGTTTCCATCTGACAGCAAAATTGAAGGCGACACCTAGAAAAGAATCAAATTTACTATGAAACTAATGGTTTTTTTTCTTCCTTTTTAGATTACAAGTTTAGTACCGAAAATAAATGCGCTGCAAGAAGCATTACCGAAATCTATTGGGCTTCTTTCATTTGATGGTGGTATAGCAGGTAACATGTTAGCTGGCGGCAATCATGGTTTTAAATCCCATTCTGAATGAGTTGTTTCTTTCTGGCTTCCCCAAATGTGGGACTAATACCCCATTACTACTACACAATCCTTTGTTGCCCTGTTTATTGTGCAATCAACCCTACCTACTTCACATCGCCCAAAAAATACTAATTCTGTTCATTGTCCTGCAAGTGGAAAATATATGTTTATTGTATTAGGCATGCTCATCTCTCCAGAACAGACCTATCTTTGCAACACGTTTTGTTTTATTTGTGTCAATTTGGTGCAGATTTTTTAGGCTATTAGCTTAGGTTCTAATTTAAACTTTGGTGTAAATCTGGTTAATCTATTTTAGAGTATGGACTAGCTGCAATTTCTAGTTTTGTTAAGTCACTCTCTTAGCCATCCTATAACAGCATGGGCTTAGTGAGCAGTGTTGTGTAGTCAAATATCTTTTCATTTCCTTTGTATCTATTACATACACAAGAATGCAATAGTTCCATGCCAAAAGACATCTCTAAGTTCTAAGAACAGTGAAATCCTGCCTTTATTGTAGGTTGTCAGAAGATAGTTCATGAAATATTGACATGGGAAGCGAAATCAGAAGTTAAAACTGAAGTTCTTCATGACCTTAAGGAAATTGGAAGTGCTTTGTATTGGATGAGCATTTTGGACATTGTTTTGGTAAGCATATGAACTTTGCTCGTTTATCAAATTGTTCCAGTATTCTATTTTTTGTGTCTTAACAGTTCTTTTTGGCACCTCAGTAAAATAGTTGAACATATCATTGTAGATAAGTGGCTCAGTTTTGCAGTAACCCTACTGAGAGCGATCAAAAGTTCCCTTGATCTGTGCACTTGAGGAAGTCAAGTACAAAAGTCCGATCCACTGAAGTGGGTAGTTTTAACCTCATTGTGCCCATAGGACAGTAGAACCAATACTTGTTTCTGACCTAGCCATGGAGATGTTAACAGTCTTCTTTCTTCTGTTTCATTATTTTCTTTAATTTAATAATATATATTTTTATATTTCACTTTTATCTGGTTTGAGTTAAGGTTCATTCTCCTTTGGATAACCCCTAATTAACATTTGGTTCGATTTACTCCTCTCAACTATTTTCGATCCCATTTACCTAAATTAACATTTGGTTCGACTTACTCCCCTAAATTGTACAAGTTTGAGCTTTAATTTCAAATTTTGTGAAGTGGGACATCATAACTTTTTTTTTCTAAAAAAATACACTATGCATTTTTATCATTATGTTTATTATTAGATGGCCTAACCTGTCAAAATAACGATAAAAATGTATGATGCATTTTTTAACATAAGGCTGCTATCACCTCACAAAATTTGAATAAAATCAACTTGGATGTGGAGAAACAAAAAAACTCTTGTGTAAATTGGACCAACTGAAATAGTTAAGGGGGTTATCTGGACATAGGCCAAACTTAGGGGTAGTAGTTTGGTCCAAGCAAATAACATATGTATTGCTGACCTTGGTTTGTATACTTGAGGTTCATACTTCGTCATGGATCCCCCCCAACTGACTTTGTCTGTCACATTTTCCTACCTTTATCATATGTACTATTATACTCTATTGTGATGTAGGATCTTTATTTATCTTATTGACATGTATGATTTTTCTCCAACAGAGACAAATCGACACTACACAGTTCATGCAGTCAGCTCCATGGCTAGGACTGGTTCCAGGAAATGATGGGCAAGTGAAGCATGCCTACTCTGATAATACTCCATTTACCACACTTTTATGTGCTGCAACCAATGCTGTGACATCAAGCCCTGCGTGCCCAAATCCATCTACATTTCTTGTCATGTCAAAGCAAGCTGAAGCTGCTAGTAAGTCCATATAAAAAATGATATTTGTATGCAGATCAGTTTTCTCAAGAAAAAAAATGAATTATTTGTGGGCTCTTGCCTTCCAGATCGTAGACTGGGCATGGAATCACTGCCTGTTATGCTTAGTTAGGATTTACCTGGAAATAGATAGATCCCAGTCTAATCTAATCTTGTGATAAAATCCAAACCAACTGGATTCGAACCCCACCACCACCATCCTGGCCCATCTAAGAGGACTTGTGATTCCTTTTTCTACTTTTTATTTACACTATTATCAGTTTGCATAACACTAATGTTTGGACAGGTCTGCTGTACAAATCAAACCTCAACTCTGGTAGTGTGCTGGAGTATGCTCTTGCATTCACAAGTGCTGCCCTGGATAGACATTATAGCAAATGGAGCGCAACTCCAAAAACAGGCTTTATCGACATTACTACTTCAAAGGACTTCTATCGCATTTTTAGCGGTCTTCAGTATGTAAGTAAACTCTGTAAGATTTTATCTATTATGTCTTTTCAGCTACTTACTGTGTGTACCATTAAAAACCTATTGTTAGAATTTCACAGATCATCGTTATTCATTTGAATATAAATTGATTGACTGACATGAAAGAAAACATTTTATTTGAGTTATTTTCTCTCACATCAAGGATTGGCCAATACTTTCTAACTGAACACCAAGCAGTTAGGGAGCTGGCTACTGGTGGCTGTTTGGACGAGATTTTTAGGAAACTGATTTTTTTTTTATTTACACACTTTGTCTTCTTCCATTTTGTGTTTTTTTCCCAGCATATGATGTAGCTTGAGCGCTATTTGTGCTTTATATTTTCCAGCTAGCGAATGTTAGACTTTTAGTACTTCTTCCTTGTCCTCAAATTAACAGATCTCTCTGTCTCCACTCCAGAGTTACTTAGAAGATAGCATTAACAATCCTTCAAAGAAACAGGAGATGCTGGGTGATTCTGTAGCATGGGCTGGCTGTACGATCATGTACTTACTGGGACAGCAGCAGCACTTTGAGCTTTTGATTTCTCCTATCAATTTCTCAACGTGGCAGAAGTAGAAAGTGCAACAGTTTCACACTATCAATCTTCAGAGAGGACTAAAAGTCCAAATTTCTTGCAAGTAAGATAAACTTTCATTGGACTTATCTGGAGAGGTTCTGTTTTGTTATTACTGATGGTTTAGACCTGCTACTTTTCTGTACCTTTTAAATTTCATTTTTACAGTTTTTGTTCTTTCTTGAGATCATGATATGGAATCAGGGACATCCTTCAGCAAAACTAGGTGTAGTCCTAAAAGTTTCTCAAAAAATGTAGGAGAACATGTAAGGGGTTCATGTCTTTTTGTAAGGTATTGAAAAAAAAACTTTTTTTTTTTGTGCATGGTAGTTACTCCATGCATTTCAAATTATAGTTCACTTTGTGTTTGTCCTAAGTCAAAACTTCTCTTACTTTGACCAAGTTTATACAAAAATACACCAACATCAAATTAGTTTCATTAAATTATCACATGCAATATGTTTTGATAGGTGAAAGGGTGTGTATCCTAGTAGGCCCAATGTACCTCAAGTCCTAGGTTTCACTCCCGTGGAAGCGAATTTAAACAGGGGGTTGAAAACACCCGTTGTTGGCTGTTCTGAGTTATACGTGTAACCATCTGCATGGCCACACATGACATGACCACATACATTTGTGTGTCCTGGACGCTCAGTGGCTCATCCTGTCATCCCAGGCAGACGGTCTTTGGGTTGTTTCTCAACCTATGTGTGAAGCTTCTTTTTAGTTCAGTGCTATGAGGGCGGTCTTTCCTCGGCAGGTCGAGTTTTTAAATATGTTTTGAGTGCACTTGTTATAACATAACTAAAGTTAATGTATTTTGTAAAACTTGGTCAAAGTTAGAGAAGTTTAACTTAGGACAAACCTAAAGTGAACAGTAATTTTGAATGGAGGGAGTATTTTTGAAAAATGTGCTATGTACTTCACTATTGTTCCACCTGAGAACTTTACAATCTTTGACTAATTTTGACCAACAATTTTTAACTACTAATACAAACTTGATTTGTAATCAAATGTACTATCCAATAGCCATAAGTTTATAATCACAAACAATATATATTGGATATATAAATGGCTAAAGTGTAACTCGAGACCATGCCATGTCAAATTTTGACTTGTAAACTGGACTAGAGGGAGTAGGTAATAAGTCATCTTATCACATTACTACTTTATATCTTCCAGGTTTTTATGCCTGGTCTGAAGTAGTTAACTTTATTAGATGTACTTCATGTTTTTCGATGTTTTTTATTTGGGAATTAATTGCTCCATGAATGATGTCTTTGGAAAGGGTTACGACTGGGGCATCCTTGAAGCCTGTCGTGTCTTGAGGAAGGCTAGGAGGCTTAATAACCATGTTTTAGTTTCACATAGAACTTCAACAAACAAATTCTCCTCGATGTTGAGGGCACGATGTCCCCTTGAGGACAAGGTTGCATGTGCGATCAAGCCAAGTGGGGCACCGCTTCACCGGATGAAGTTTATGAACACCGTTTCTGCATTTGAAACGTTGCCACAAAGAGCCGTCTAACCAGCTTTCGGGCAGATGTGCAGAATAACTCTTGTATGTGAGTTTATATGTTATGTTGTAAATTATGTAGTTGCAATCATCAACGGTGAATTCTGTACTTGAATAAAAGAATGTGCTTGCTTGCTGTATATCAAAATTGGGCTCTTTGATCTCAAGAAAAGTTGACCCTGAGTTAACAAGTTTAACTATCAATTTTGAGACTTTAGCTCACTGAAACAAAAATGTACACAGCTGGAGAGTTGAACCAAAAGACTCATGTATGCTAGTTAACTGTTCTTGTCATGTGTATTTCTCAATCTGCTCTCAAAGTATATTTAATGTATGATATCAAATTAGCTTAACAAATAGTGTTATCTGAGAGTGAGCTCACCTCGATGTTCATTTCTTTATTAACCACTAGCCTATCTTGCTCAGTATCTCGTCGTGATATGCTTTACTAAATCAGTTGAGCAAGCACATGTTGCCTCTTTGCTGCCAAAAATTTAGCAGAATAATGCTGATATCTTTGCAAACGCGACAGATTGGGGTGGCTCACTGCCTTATTGCGTGCATTTGACTAATGTAGGTTAAGTCATGTTAGGATGTCCATTGCTGGCGAAGCTATGTATTATAACTTAACTATGTGTCTTCATCTGGATTGATAGCCATCAGTCGCAAGCCTTTTAAGATGCGCAATCGGTAAGGATCCAAATTGTCTCTCTGGAAACATTTCTAGTAAGCAAAACTTCGTTTGTAGTGAGAAATGAAAGATTTCCTACGAAATAGAAAGTGTTTGTCGAGAGAAGGGGGAGGGAGCCCCTATTACAGTTTCAGACTTTCCAGTCGTCCGGGCAAATCATCCTGGGAACGGTCACCGACAAGTGAGCTCTGGGTCAAGTAGAGCTTCAGCATTCAGCGTTTGAATCAGTTCAGCTTTAAATCAAGACACTGGGATCAGCATGTGCTTCCCAGCTTTTGTTTTGAAGTGTTTCTTTCTTTGAGATGGGATCGGCGACTATTTCATATTGCAGGCTCGTTGGTTCAGGTAGACCCACTTCAGTTCCTCACAACTCAACTGCTTCACTCTTCCTCCAGAAGTCCTTGGTCAGAACACACATGACACAACTACTGCACTGAGTGCACTCATTCGTTCATGCCTTGAGATGCATGCAAACATTCTTCAATGCACTATATAAAATCCTTGTCTCGCTAATCTATTAACCACCCACAAACATATACGCAGCTGATCGAGCTCCACAAATTAAACGAGCACATCCAACCAAAACCCAAGATCCAAGATGTTGAGCTTCTTCCAATTTTCAGCCGTTCTTCTCATCGTCACGCTCTACGCCTCCGCCATCCATGCGCAGATACCTGCTTCGTCAACGACCGGCGCCGCGGTGGCCGCGACAAACCCGCAGGCAGGAGGCAGTGGCGGCGGCGTGGTAGGCGCGGGCGGGCCGGACGCGCCTCTGGAACTCTACATGCACGACATCCTGGGCGGGTCGAGCCCGACGGCGCGGCCCATCACCGGCTTGCTGGGCAACATCTACAACGGGCAGGTCCCGTTCGCGCGCCCCATCGGCTTCAGCGCGCCCAGGAACGGCGTGGCGATTCCCAACGCCAACGGGCAGGTGCCCACGTACAACGGCAACACCGGCATCCCGCTGGACACCGGCCTGTCCGGCGCCGGGTTCCTACAGCCAGGGAACGGCGCCGGAGGCGGCGGCGGCACCGGCGCAGGTGCAGCTGGGCCCCGACGGCCTCAGCCTCGGATTCGGCACCATCACGGTCATCGACGACGTGCTGACGGGCGAGCCGGACCTCGGCGCGCAGCCGCTCGGGCGCGCGCAGGGCGTGTACGTGGCGAGCTCCGCCGATGGGTCGTCGCAGATGATGGCGTTCACGGCCATGATGGAGGGCGGCGAGTACGGCGACACAATCAACTTCTTCGGGGTGTACAAGGTGGGGACGCCGCTGTGCCGGCTGTCCATCACCGGTGGCACCGGCAAGTTCAAGAGCGCCTGCGGGTTCGCCGAGGTGCGCCCGCTCATCGCCTCCGGCCAGCATGTCACCGACGGCGCAGAGACGCTGCTGAGGATCACCGTCCATCTCGCTTAAGTTGTAACTCATCTAAAGTAGGCCAGCACTTGCCGTCGCTGCAGTCGATCCTGTGCTGGTTGTTTCGGACGTGTTGATGTCGTCGCCTCGTCGGTGCACGCATGCATGTAGTTTTTGCGTCGGGTGGATCACGGTGCTGTAACTGCAAAAGTTGTATTCGCCTCGTCTGCAGGGTGTACTACCGATTGTTAAAGCAGTATAAAGATGTGTGTGGTTATATATACAAAAGATATCGCGAAACCAGTGAACGTTTGGCTTCTCTCATCCATTTTCTTGCATTTTTACCCCCAGTCCCCCACAACCACAAGCCCACCGCCTGGGGCAGTAAACAAGCTGTTGTTGTTCAATCACATTTACAACCGGGGGTTCACTTTTACAGCGCGGCTACGAATGCCATCTGAAACCTGCACGCTTACCGTATACCATATATCAGATTTCGTCGGATAAACTCGCAAATTGGGATACTGCATCCTCAAGGCGAGACAAATGTGCAGCAAACCTATCCTTGAGCTCAGCAAAGTCTGCTTCATCAAAGGCGCCTCGCATGACCTTGAGACCGTTCTGCAGCATCGTCATGCCTTCACAGATCCCATCTGGCATCTTCCTCTTCTTCGTGCTGGCATCATTTGCGATCGGCGCCTTCTCAGGCTCAGAGGCAGCTGGAATTTCAGTATAAGCTTCAACCAGCTTCTTCAGCGCTCTCCCTTCCAAAACCAAGAGCCGGATTTGCTCTTCAGACCATATATCGGTGTGCAAGGCGACCTCTTTCTGAAGATAAGCTCTCAACTCCAGCATGAATCCATTTTCATCTATGCTCGTCCCTGTGCTTGCATTGTATGAAAGGGCGGCATCTCCAGGAACAGATCTCCAGAGCTGTGTAAAGGATGTGCGGGCAGCGAAGTACCCAAAGGATTCCATTGCGAGGTGAATGAGTGCCCAGTGCCGTTCCTTCAGCAGGAGATGATACAGATCACATATTGCAGAATAAAGTTCGTTAGCATCATCTTCAGTAACATTCAAGTGACCAAGAGTTGACATAAAGGAAGCCAATGATGGTTTGCACTGAGACAGCACTGCATTTGATTTATCAGAAGTGGATAAGAATAGAGTGCGCAACTGCAGAGTCAACTGCTCCATCTCACTGAATGCACAAAGATGCCTCATGTTTGAGATAATAACCAACATGGAACTAATGTGCTTGGCAAGGTTATCCTTACTGCTATCTGGTGCAGTTCTATACGTCTTTATGAGAGAGATGGTGAACTTAAACATAGCAGTGATGCTCTTCTCATCTACAATAATATCATCCTTTTTACGCTGCCAAAAAAAAAAGTACTGGGTGTATAAGACAGCCATCATCATCAGAGCAAATAATAGTACTAGTGAGAGAATACACTTACCAATGCTGCAATGCAGCGGCTAGAACATGTACAGGAAATCCTATCACACCCGAGCTAGAAGTTGGCACATTGATTACTCGATGATTCTTGGAGTAGCTCTCCAGATAGCCAGCAAAAGAGGAAAACATTTTCTTCACAGCAAGTTCCTTTGTACCATCAGACAATGAATCCAAAGGAAATCCTTCCATTAGCAATGCTAAGTGTAAGATTGAAGACTTGGAAGAGTTTTCACCATTCAGCACACTATATATTTTATCAACAGTTGCAGAAGATGCATAGCTCAAGATGATGCACAATGAACGTGCAACTTTCCGCAAAGCGCTGAGAGGTGCAAGAACATCCTCTGGTGTTGCAACAGTCTTTAATAGAAGGAAGACTTGATTAAGTAAATTAATTGAAGGCGCAGTTTCAGCATAGCGCATGAAGAAACACCATAGCTCTGTAATAATTTCCAAGCAAAGAAAATGGGGATGGAAAATGTTTTCAAGTAAGAAAACCTCCAGCTCATTCCATGCAGTACTTGAAGCAACAGTACAAATCATAAAAGTCTTCAATGCTTGTATGATAGAAGTATACACAGGTTGCCAAACAACTGTAGAATGGTCTGCGCCATTTAAGGCAGGGATTTGGAAGCCAAGGACATAGGAGTAGATGTCTTCTGATGTCAAGATATTAAGAAGAGTTCGTAGCTTTTTAGATAATTCGATGACCACCATTTCTGTCAACCATGAGGAAGCATTGAGAAAGTGCAAAAACACAAGCAACTCAGCAGGTAAAAGTGCTCTATTTCTGTGGTCCACATCTGAAGCCGTAGAGAAAATGCAATCCAATGAGGCCAAATTTATCTCTCTCTGATTAGCTTGTCCCATGTGATCTGGACTCTTAGCTTCTTCATTTTCGAAAAAATAATGGGCAAGCTGGCATTTGGATTCTGGTGTTAAGTCAGATGACTTCATAAGTGTATCTAGTAAACTAACTAAAGAAGGCTCCAACAATTCAACTAGTGCCTCATTTGCTGCTTTTAACTGTGGCTTCTTGCTGAATAGAATGTTTGAGGATGTGATCAACAATGCACAATTGATTATGTTCTTGTATATAGTCATTGCTTCAGATGGATATGCTGAACAAATCCTTGCAGCATTTAATAAGAAAAACTTGATTGGTAGCAAGGCCCTTCTGGCTTCAGTGGCACCAAGGGTTTCTAGTAACGGCGTGCACCATGTTTCAGCAAAAACTCTTAGAGATTCTACAGACAGAGATAGAAGGGATACAATGATTTCTCTGACATTGACTTTTCCTTCAATCATTCCTTTACTGCTTTGCAGTAAGGAGACTACACCCTTCCATGATGCACTCAGCAAAGTCACCTGGGTTCCACCTCTGGATGCTGCATAGGTTCCCAATCTATACATAGTCTGAATAGAGGATGATGTAATCATGGCGACATCACTAGCGAGACCTTGTTTGTTGTGTTTCACAGTAGCATCTTCATCGATTATACTCATTGTGCAGTTATCAACTTTTGCGGCCTCAGAGTATGCCCGACACAGCTTAGTTGTTTCATCTAGAAACATAGGTGCAGCCTTAGCAATATCCAGAGCAGCTCCATGAATTTTCTGTGATCATATATCCATCAGAGAGATTATACAATGACATCATTTTTGCAGTACTAATACTCCATGAGCTTGAAAAGAACATCACTACCTCATATTGATATGATCAGAGTATGCTAATAAAATATATGAAGACACGAGTATAGGAAGGTAGTTTCAATGATGAATTTCCAATATTTCATATAGCATCCCATTTGAAATTGCTAAAAGATATGCATGTAATCTGAATATGAGCACAATATGAGAGATAACAAACTTAATTTAATAAGCAGCATATCAATTACTATAACTTTCCGTTTGATTTAACATTTAAACTACTTTCAGGAATGCGATTATTAGAGATATGCATAGCTAAGTATAGCCTCCTATATATAGATATGTATAGCCTGATATATATAGCCGGATAGCGATGCTAGCTATGAAAAGGTAACACATAATTACCTAATAAAATAAGGTTAAGCAGAGTCTGACTGAAATTATAGACATATATGCAGCTATGGAACTAAATGGATCATTTCTCGGTAAATTTATCTTTGACTCATACAGGATATATTGCCACTGGCTTTGCCAGATAAACAAGATAATTCTAACACTACAAGATAAAAGTTTACCTTCTCATTGTCAACTATTGAGCTTTCCATAAGACTTAGCAACTCCGAGATAAAATCACCAATATGATGCACCATATCTACAGTAACACATTTTGCCGCGGAAGGAAGGATCTTGATTGAGATATTTAAGGTCATTGAAATTATCTAAAACCAAGAAACTGCATTTCTATTAGATTTCTCTTCAGATAATCACTGGATGTAATGGAATTTCATATGTTGTAACAAGAAGTATAAAATCAAAATAGACAAGTTTGTGGAGAAATTTGCCAAATTATTGCTCTAATAGACTATTAACTTCCTTTTTTTTTGTTATAAACACTAATTTTACCATAAAAATATCCTGTCCACATATTCTGTTTTAACTAACTAAATCCATGTCATAACTCATTTTTTTTCTGTCAGTAAATTATGTAATTAGTACTGCACAATCCACAGTACAGAACACAAAATTTGTTAATTGCAAGGTTCTACCATCTGCTCTCCATATAGTGATTTTCTCCATGACTCAGGGAGTCAGGGATAAAGAATCGCAAACAATACAGGATATCAGTATGCTATAAGATTTTACTTCTGTCAAAACATGTGTGGATCTGTGGTCTGCTCTAGGCTACAAGTTACACAATCAGTAGAGGAAAAGGGCAGCGGAGGATACATGATACATCATTTTGTATTTGTGATAGTCCATCCATAATTAACACAAACTATTTCAGGTAGAGAAAAAGGTCCATAGTTTCCAATGACCTCTGGGAGTATTCTGGAGTGTTCTTCCTGTTGGACCTCTTCAGAATCATCAACAGAATCGACGGACAATAGGAGATGCTTTCCACACCATGAGCTCGCCTATTATAGATACACCAGCAAATAAATTTGCTTTCATTTGTTGAGCAAGATCGCCCCCCTATAGTTAGCAGATAACTTCCAAAAGAAGCTGGCAAGGTCCCTAACAAATTCTACAAAATGCAAGAATTACCTTTGCAACAAGAGCAATAAATTGGCCCAGACAACCAATTGTATCTGTACATGAGCATTTCAGAGCAGCCTGCAAAATTGACTTGTGTAGCATGCAGTGTGATAGACCTGAACATCCAGAATCATCCCAAGATACCTAAAATGCTGTTAAGGTAATACACCAAAGCACAGTAAAAGCAAATACTGAGAGCATCAGCCAGGGTAAACTGAATCAGCAGCAGCTTCCAGCTGGTGATTATCTAGTGTTATAGTAAAAGGATGGATAGATTTTTTTGCGAGGGTAGTAATAAACAATTGAATGAAACAATAATGAAGGGGGGACAAGGATACAGTAAGACTGTTAAGTATTGGGCTCAGATCATCTGCAGAATACACAAAGGAACTCTCGAGTCTGTTGATAAGGCCAATTCTATCTTCCAGCACCTGCTACAAATCAATGTACAGTTAGGACGTTACATTGACTTCATGGCAGGAACATGATAGCAACATCCAATAGCAGTTTCACAAATATAATAGAAATGGAATGTGTGCAAACACCGAAAGCAAAATGGAAATGCACATCAAAATAAATCGTTGATTAGCACCACAAGGATCGGACATAAGGCCTCCAATGAAATTGTACAAATCGGTGGATGCATACCAATGAACTCGGAAAACAGTAACCCTCTCTCACACAAACCCGTTGCTAACGTCTACTGACTGGCAGTCCAACTAATCTCCAAATCTAACGAGCGGGCGTACCCGACCAGAGCACAGCACCGAATACATGGCGCCGCGAACCAACCAAATCAAACCCTAGGGAGAGGGGAATAACGAGCGGCCACGGAACGGGACCACGAAATCGACGCCTGGACGAGAGGCGAGGGATACGAATACGATGGCTCACCTCGGAGGATCTGATCGCCTCTAGGGAGGGACTCCAGGTCGCCGCCGCCCTCCATTGCTCGCTCGCACTCGCACTCGCGCTGGCGGAGGTTCCCCGGGGGCCGGGACGGCGCGGTGGGTTTTGCTGCTTCCCGCTTCTTCCGTTGGCGTTCCGCGCTGCAAAACCACCACCCCAACCAATCACTTCACTGGACGAGAAAGTGGCTCTCCGTTTGGGGGCTGCGCGCTGTGGTGGGGAGGCGAACAAGGCCGTGGGCTCGCGTCTGAACCGAGTAGTAAAATACTAATGGGCCTTCGAATCTATTGCTGTGGTACAGGCCTGCTTCAGTAAATCAGCAAGTCTGTGGTCAGGCCGTGCTGTAGTGCTCCGTTCGGTGTCGGTGGTGTGCGTGCTCCTGCTCCCAGGCCTCCACAGTCCACACACAGCAGCTCACCAGCTCTTCAGCGTAAGAGAAGTCATGCGAGGGGACAGAGCTAGATAATAAACCGTATTACCAAGGCCTTTCTCCATTCGGTCAACTCTTGGGCGCCGGCCTGCAGCAGGATCAAGGCCTGTTCATTGTATACATACAGTATAGCCATATAGGTACTGTGCATAGTAAACCGTAGTATAAGTCTACGATCGATTACAAATGAGTCTCGTGAAAAAACATACTAATGCTAGAGCACCATGCGCACTGTACGAATGCAGCACATCATCTCCTATGCTAAATAAACTAACTGTGTTCGTCAACGATCTCCTCGATCTCCTAAGCTAAATAAAGCTAGCAAAACGGATCAGAAAATAATAGCAGTAGTAGCTGTGTAAAACTGGCGTCGCATAGTGACAACACATTTTGCTCCCTTCAGTGCGTCGGAAAAACAGAGCAGCTGCGCAGGCAGTCCAACTAACCACTCGGACCATTGTACTGTTACAGCCACACTCCAGCATGCAACCGAGCGTAGCCAACTCGACGATGCAACTGGTGAGGCATATTCGATCTTTTTCAATCTTATTATTATATTTGCCCCAACTTTCTTCCTTCTCGGAACTGGTTATTACCATTCATTTGTCAATTCAATTTACTTCATTCATCTGCAGCACAAACTGTTGGTTGTTTTCTATCTTCTTCCCGATTCTAATTATCGAACCCGTTTGTTTAATTTCCTTAGCCGCCGGCCCAATCTGCACGGAAAGCCGGCGGCAATGCTCGGTCGCGCCGGGCTGTCCAATCCAAGGGGCTGTGCCCGTGTTCGCTGCGGACCCTCGCCATCTTCACCGTGGTAGCATGGACCTTCTTCCTCTACCTAGATTTCTCGGAGATCAGCGGCACGGCGGAGGTGAGCAACGGCGGTGACCCGTGCCGGGGACGGTACATCTACGTCTACGACCTGCCGCCTCGCTTCAACGCCGATATCATCCGCGACTGCCGCAAAGCCGGTGGCCGCTGGGGCGACATGTGCGCGTCGTTCCTGAGCAACGCCGGCCTTGGCTTGGCCGCCGCTTACCGACGCCGTCACGGACGGTGGCGAAGCTGCTGGGTGGTACGACACGCACGAGCTCGCGCTCGACGCCATCTTCCACAACCGCTTGAAGCAGTACGAGTGCCTGACCAACCGCTCCGCTGCGGCCGCCGCGGTGTTCGTCCCGTTCTACGCCGGCTTTGACTTTCTCCGCTACCAGGTGGGCTACGACAGGGCCACCAGGGACGCCGCGTCGGCGGACCTGTCGTCTTGGCTCACGGTGCAGCCCCAGTGGGGGCGGCGCATGGCGGGCGCGACCACTTCCTCGTCGCCGGGCGAACAGGGTGGGACTTCCGGAGGAGCGGCGGCGACGACGCAAACCCTGACCGGGGCAACGGCCTCCTGCTCACGCCGGCCGGCCGGAACATGTCCCTGCTTGTGCTGGAGTCCACGCTGAAACACGGCACCGACTTCTCCGTGCCGTACCCGACCTACTTCCACCCCAGGTCCGACGCCGACGTGCTCCGGTGGCAGGACAGGGTGCGCGGCCAGCACCGGACGTGGCTCATGGCGTTCGTGGGCGCGCCGCGGCCGGACGTTCCGAGGAGGACCCAGGTCCGGGATCGCGTCATCGCGCAGTGCAAGGCTTCCAGCGCTTGCGGGCTGCCGGGGTGCGCTCGCGGTACCCAGTGCCACACCCCCGCGAAAATTATGCGGCTATTTCAGAAGACCACCTTCTGCCTGCAACCACCTGACGGCGACGACGACGACGACTCCCGCACGCGACGGTCGGTGTTCGACTCGATGGTGGCCGGCTGCGTCCCGGTGTTCTTCCACACAGCGTCGGCGTACAAGCAGTACCCGTGGCACCTCCCCAAGGACGACCACCTCAGGTACTCGGTGTTCATCCCGGACGCCGACATCAGGCGGCGCAACGTGAGCATCGAGGCCGTTCTCCGCGCCATCCCTCCGGCCACGGTGGAGCGGATGCGGGAGGAAGTGATCAGGCTCATCCCGACTTTGTTGTACGCCGACCCAAGGTCGAAGCTGGAGACGCTCAAGGACGCGGTCGACGTCGCCATTGACGGGATCCTGGACACGGTGGCGCGGATCAAGAACGGCGAGCAAGTCAACTGTGGAGGGCCGGTGGACAAGGATCCACCGGACCTTTTCGCCGCGACAGCATCAAGGATCCCGCCGAAGGGAGCTGTGCGAGCAGTTGACCAGCATCGGTAACTTTGAACTGACGAAGGGATGTACGTGTGTTTTAGCAGTGATCCGCATTGGCAATGCTAGTTGTTTCATCTAGAAAAACAGGTGCATCCCTAGGATAACCGGAGCAACTCCACGAATTTTCTAAATCCATCAGTGGGATTATACAATGATGATATCATTTCTGCAAGTTGAACATTGCAAGAATTGTAAAGAACACAGCGCTTCTGTCAAAAAAAAAAAAAAAAAAAAAAAAAAAAAAAAAAAACACAGCGCTATCTCATAGTACGTATTGATATCGTCAGAGACTCAGAGTATGCCGACGAGATAGAGTTCCAATATTTTGTGTGACATTCCATTTGAAATTGCTAAAAGATTTGTAAGTTGGGGAAATTTTAACTTAATAAGGAGCACGTCAATTCAGTGGCGGAGCTAGAAATTATGCATAAGGGGACGGTCAACTATATAAGAACTGGTGGTATATTATTTGCTTGGATTTTTGCACTGATTTAACCATGCACATTATTCTTTCCATGATAAACCGTGGCAGCGAAACCAGGAATTAATCGTGAAGGACCAACCAAAGATGAAATATGAATTTGTGTGATTTTATTTTAGAGAAGTCATAAAAATATATGACAAAAGCTTTCATTATATTTTTCTAATAGCAGTGAGAGAAGGCAGAGGAAGCGGGTGAAAGCACACTAACAGAGAGGACAAAAATAGGCAGCAACAAGCAACAGAGTCTAATGAAGCAAACAAAAGCAACCATCCATCTAACATCCGATGGACACGTCCAGAGTGACTGAGATGGAAACAAATCCTGAAGCGACTGTTGCCGAGCAAATTTGATTATTAAATTATTGTTCTATAAAAGAATTTATTGTGATGTTAGGGGCCATGCCCCCGTCACTGCATCAATTACTTGAACTTTTGTGTAATTAACTAGGATCATGCTCGTGCGTTTGCTACGGGTGTTATACTGTTCACTTGGCACTTCCGTTAACAAGATTACATGCTTCCAATAAGATTACAGACTTGTACTCATGATAGTTGTGTGAGGAAAGAAGAGAACAATATACCACAGTTATTGGCCTTAGATTTTATATTTAATATGCTTACAATTTTAAAGCTACCTTTGTTTCTCACCGGTTAGATAATTATACTTTGTATGAGAGAAATACTTTCTTCTCGAACACGAGTTTGCTTGATCCCCATAATTCTCATCCTCTTCAAATGGATAGTGCATGTACCTAAAATTTATTTGTTCAAATTCAAATATCGGGACTACCAAAATATTTGGATATTAGGGATTCATAAATAATACTTTTTGATTTCAGAATGTTTGCATAGTATGGAGACAAATTCTTGGGAGGTTGTGAATCAGGGCATGCGAAACATTAGGGATGCAGTTAGCTACATTCATCGCTCTCTCATTCTTGTTCTAAAAAATAATTATGGCATATGAAATCATTTAGTGGCATCAAGCTCCGGCCCGCTTGAGGTGGAACATATGCCCTAAAGCTTTCCAACTTTCTTGTTAGCGACATTGAATTTTTAATAGAACCAAATCGAATATATGGAGATTTGTTTTTTTTTTTTCCTTATGTTTTCTTCTATAGTCTAATCATATTCCTTGCGTTCACTTGTGTTTATCAAATCTAATCTATGGTGTACCAAGTATTTGATTAGAATTTCTTCCTTATATTTTTTCCTATCTAATGTGTTTTGCACCCGAGAATTTTTTTTCTATACGAGTCTGATCGTATTCCCTAGCTCGGTTCCAAAAAAACATGTAATTATAGGAAGCGTGCTTAGTCAAATGATGTCATCTTTGATCAAGCTTATAGCAAAAAGTATTAGCATTTATGACTCGAGCAAATTTATTATGAAAATATATTTCACAACTAATCTAACTGTATTACTTATTTTGTCTTATAAATGTTTGTACTTTTCATATAAGTTTTGTAATGGTTGACTCATCGGGATGTGAGAATTGCATGTTTTTGTGGGACTCATGAAGTACATCTTTTCATATAAGTTTTGTAATGGTTGACTCATCATGCACACACAGGAAGCATGGACCAACCGATGGTATCTTTTTTCCTTACATACAGGCATGCAAATATAATGTGATGAAAATAGTAGTTTCCTTTTCTCTCGTGATTCTTGCAAGGACCAGGTTCACCTGCATGCTAGCATGCAAACTGCCGGCATGGGTTGTCCTAGCCAAGCATATGCCGGGGGAGCGGCGGGGAGCACGGGCAGAGCGAAGCGGGGAGAACGTCACCCCCCGCCGGTAGAGTCTATGTTTGAGTCTTTTTAGTAGTAGAGATTTAACATTTAAACTACTTCCAAGAAATAGTAAAATTACCGTGACTATGAAAATGTAAGCGTATAATAACCTAATAATGGGCTGTCCAATAGCGCAGCATTGAAATCCAAGTTGCTAGTTGCTAGGGCAGTCCCAAAGCTAAAAGCTAGTTTTTATCTCTATTAATTTCCGTAGACACTACTTTTAAAAACCATAGTCCCAATGGATAGTTTCTATAGAATAATCAATCACATGCATTCTCTCTCAATTCTATATACCAATCACATTCTTTCGTGTTTCCGATCTCGTGTAAACATGATTTCTATGATTTGATTTTCTCTCTCTCTCTCTCTCTCTCTCTCTCTCTCTCCAATAACTAACTTGATACATCAACAAAACGCTTATGTGACAATACAACTAATATTCTTATAAATTATGATAGTTTACGTATTGGGAGTGTTCTTTAGGCCATCCGCAGTGAGCGAATGAAATCCCTAGCAAGCTCGACGTAGAGAGAATACATGGTAAAATACTTTATTCTGTTTTGTCCTTTACGGACCCACCTGTCCTCCTTGCACGAATTCCATGGGCGTAAAATCGCCAACGCGCCAATCCTCTCTTCGTCTTCCACTTGGACTGAGCCAATGACGTCGCTTTGTTGTTTCGACGCCCTTAGACAAGGGTCGGTTCGCTTCATAACCCGACTTAATTTTGCCACACCTAGGCTTCGACAACGCCAAATGTTTGGCGCTCTTTTTTAACTCCGGCCTTTTGTAGAGAGCCACCATTCAAATTTTGTGGCATTCAAATTTTGTATAACTACATGGAAGAAGACATGTTATATGTGAAAACATAAAATTTGAGTGGCAACTCTTGCCTTCATTCCTTGTGTGTTACGTCCGCCTCTATAGTCAGCGGCTAGGGTCTTTTCTTCTCTGTCTCTCTCGATCAACAAATAGACACGAGATAGGGAGATTATTCTTTATTTCTCTCTAAATATTGGGTAACTACAAATAGTTTACAAACCTAAGAGTTTTAATAAGATCCCACGTATAAATGGACTAGAATTAGATTTTCTCCTCCTTTATTTTTAGGACAGAGTCCATATGTTTTACAACAATGTCAAGTCCAACTCTTCCTCTCTAGCAATGAATGAGGGCTAGGCTACCGCTACATTATGTAGGCAGGTTAGACGGTCTCTAAGAGAAGGTACCCAAACATAGAGACCCATTCCATAATTTGAGTCATTTACAGGAAAAAGGTCACCCACCCGAAAATTGCTTTCTCTAATAGCCTAGGCATAAAAGGTCGTGCATACACATATGCGCTGCATCGCTCTCAATTCCTTCTTTCTCCTCCCACCTGCCCCAAATCTGAGCTTGGCACGTTGCCCCGGGCCTCCTTTGCCAGCACCTCGAGTTGCCTCCATCGGCACCCCGAGCCGCCCCACGCCTCTTTCCCCGACACCTCAAGCCACCTTGCCCTCGCGGCAGTGGCACGCGCAGCCTATGATGTGCGGCGGCCATAGCAGAGCTCTCCCACGGAGCGATGCCCCGTCAAGCTCTTGGCCGGCGCGCCGCCGACCGCCGCCATCCCCGCCTCCCCATCGTCGGGCCAGGAGCACGTCGCTGATCCCTTGCATCCCGGCTCCAACCATGTGATGCTCGGGTGCGGGGCTAGTGGAGCACTGTTGCAGCCCTGGCCTTTGCCTCCGCACACGTAGGCGGGCGTCAACGAGGACCTCGTCTACATCATGCAGTTCGAGAACCCGGCACGGCCTCCTACGGCCCCACCGTGGCGACGACGCTAGAGATTTGGGTTGAGGAGAGAGAAGGCATATATTTGCCTTCCCTCTCTCCCTACGCATTTTTGCGTTCTTCGAATGCGCACAATGTTTGATTGCGATTTTTCCTGTTTGTAACCAATTTTGGGTTTGGGTAGCCTAATGGATAATCCGTTGGAGATGGTCGTATAAGGGAAAGAGAAGAACGTGAAAACAGGAAGCAAAGGAAAAGATGTCGATACACTGAGCAAATTGAGCTCGGCCCGAGCCGCCCATTGGATTTCGGCCAACTAAATGGACGTTAGCGGACAAGTCCTAGACACTATCTCGCTGCCAAAAAAATCTTTGGTCTAAGCATAGCACGAAATATTTATTTTAGCTATTTTACACTGTAAAATACATGGATGGCCCGCCTTGGCCCAAAGGCCCGAGCTCAGCCCAAAAACAATAGATGTGGGACGGCCGAGATAAGATTATTTCGACCTGAAATAGCCGGACTTTTGTTTGCCCGGCCTGAACCAGGCTCGGTCCGCAAAACGCCCTTTGGAAAGAACCTTGATGCCGTCGAGGCGAAAAGGTTTGGCGGATCCTTGTCCACTGGCCCGCCGCAGTTGATATCCTCTCCGTTCTTGATCCGCGCCACCGTGTCGAGGATCCCATCGACGGCGACGTCAACCGCATCCTTGAGAGTCTCCAGCTTCGACCTGGGATCGGCGTACAACAAACTCGGGATGAGCCTGATCACCTCCTGTTGCATCCGCACCACCGTGGCCGGAGGGATCGCCCGGAGCACGGCCTCGATGCTCACGTTGCGCCGCCTGATGTCCGCGGTCGGGATGTACACGGAGTACTTGAGGTGGTCGTCCTGGGGAGATGCCACGGGTACTGCTTGTACGCCGACCCCGCGTGGAAGAACACCGGGATGCACCCGGCCACCATCGAGTCGAACACCGACCGTCGCGTGGGGAGTCGCCCGGCGGCTGCAGGCAGAAGACGGTCTTCTGGAACAGCCGCATGATATTTGCCGGGGTGTGGCACTGCGTGCTGCTCGGGGTGCGCACGCAGCTCAGCATGGCGCAGGCGCCAGACGCCTTGCACTGCGCGATGACGTGATCCCGGACCCGGATGCTCATCTGGACGTCCGGCCGCGGCGCGCCCACGAACGCCATGAGCCACGTCCGGCGCTGGCGGCGCACCCTGTCCTGCCACCGGAGCACGTCGGCGTCCGACCTGGGGTGGAAGTAGGTCGGGTACGGCACGGAGAAGTCGGTGCCGCGTTTCAGCGTGGACTCCAGCACGAGCACGTTCATGTTCCGGGCGCCTGGAATGACGAGGAGGTCGTTGCCCCAGTCCGCGCCGAGGTTGCTGATCCTCCGGAAGTCCCACCCCGTTCGGCCAGCGACGAGGAAGTGGTCGCGCCCGCCCATGCGCCGCCACTCGGGCCGTGCCATGAGCCACCTTTGTCAGGTCCACCGACGCGGCGTCTCTGGTGGCGTTGTCGAAGCCCCAGTGGTAACGTGCGAAGTCGAAGCCGGCGTAGAACGGGACGAACACGGCGGAGGCCACCGTGGAGTGGTTGGTCAGGCACTCGTACTGCATCATCCGGTTGTGGAAGATGGCGTCCAGCGCGAACTGGTGCGTACCGTACCAGCTGGCTACCCCCGTGATGACACCGTCGTCCATGCCGCCGTCGGCGGCGAGCGGACGGCCTAGGCCACCGTTGCTCAGGGAGGCGCAGATGTCGCCCCAGTGGCCATAAGTGTTGCGACAGTCTTTGTGGATGATGTCGGCGTTGAAACGCGACGGCAGGTCGTGGATGTAGATGTACCGTCCCCAGCAGGGGTCGTCGAGGCCTTCCCCGTTGCTCACCTCCACCGTGCCGGCGGTGATCACGGAGAAGTGCACGTAGAGGAAGAAGGTCCATGCTGCCAAGGCGAGGGCGGCGAAAATTCGCAGCGGTGGCAATACGTTCGCCGACGCCTTGATCTCGACTCCTTTCGCTTCGACGGCCCGGCGCGATCGAGCATTGCCGCCGCCTTTACGTCCAGATTTGACCAGCTACGGAAACAACAAAGAGCATGAAGCCGCAGCATCAGATCAAAGGTCTACGTATCATCAGTCCGAGAAGGAAGAATAAAAGTTGCGGCAGGCTGGACGATTGAAAACGATCAAAAGAATATGGTATGCGTAGCTCACCAGTTGTACGATCGTGTTGGCTACGCTCAGTTGCATGGTAGCAATGGATATACAGAGTGATTAATTGGAGAGGAGGAGAAAGCGACGGTGGAAGAAGGTCAAGTCTATCCAGAGACAGACGAGCGATGAACTACAATGCAGAGTCTTTCCGACGAAACGATCGAACGTCCACACTAGCTACTGTGCTCTGAAGTGGCTCTGGATCGACGGGAATACCAAAACATGTCCATCACTCGATCTTCTAGTGCAGATCCAGCCCCTCTCTTTGGGACAGCGTACGTTGACAATGGACACGAGCGTGCAGGATAGCAGTTTGCACCTACATGGTCGGCAGGAATCAATTTAGTGCATTATTTAATCATCAGTTGTTTATATTAGTAATAGCCCCCTTCATTTTCAAACTAACTAGTGCATTATTCTGACTCAATTTTGACACATGAATGCAGATTGGTCTATCATTACGTCCACCTTTTCTCGGATATTTCCTGATCCATTAGTTGCTAATTTTAGCATTAGGAGATCGTTGACGGACAGTTAATTTATTTAGCTTATGATGCATGGGAGATGATGGCACATACGTGCGCTGATCTAACATTAGTCTGTTTTCACGAGACTTGGTTCGACTAGTTTACGAGGAGGTGTATATAGTCGTAGATTTTTATGGTACGTATACACTTGCCAGATCCCGCAGACAGCTGGTTGATTCAAAAACAACAGAGTTGAAGGAGTTGAACATGCATGTTGTAAACTAATAGCAAATGTGCCAATACTATACTGGTAACTCGCAGCGGTTAAATCGAGAGAGTGTTTTTTTTTAAAAGAAAAAACGAGAGATTGTGCATACACATAGTACACTCGCATCGCATAGCTACGGTCTCCTCTGTCCTCTCCACATGTTAACGTGGTTTTCTGACACTGGGTCACGTAAACAAGCGCCCAGTGGATCGTTGCACACAGTATTCTGCTACCAACTTGTCGTCTAGTGTCGGGCGCCTCAGCTTATTTCGTCCAATGAGGCAATGATCCAGAGTGTTGCTGCTGATACCGAGAAACCTAGTGTGCGTCGAATCTTCTATCGAGAAACCGAAAGCTGGCCGCCGGATGACGGACTGCAGGGGGAGCACTAGACTCAAGGCCCGTTAAGATCTGGTAGCTGATTGGTTAGGAATCTGCAAACTTAAATGTTAACTGAAATGAAACGGTTGGGGCCTGTTTGAAACAAGAGCTAATCACTAGCTAGCTAAAAATTAGCTCTAGTGCATCCAAACTAGTCGTTAGCCAACTAGCTAGCTAAACTTGGCTAATTTGAGCTATTTTTTTCTCTCAACTAGTAACACTACTACAAAATTGATTTTGCGTGATGTTTCGTTTTGATTTTCCGTGGCGGGCATTTGAGAAACCGCCACGTAAAATAGGTGGCCTGGCACCATCCCCGGCCAGGGGAAAAACCGTCACGGTTAATCGATTTTCCGTGGTGGGCTTTGTAAATTAACCGCCACGGTTAATCTCCATAACCGTGGCGGTTTTAATCATCAAATAACCGCCACCGTTAATATTGGCCCATTGTGGCCCAACAAAGCCCATTAGTTGTCGATATATTAGCCAAACCCTAACTCCCACCACTCCCACCTCTCTCTCTCTCTCAGACTTCTCTCTCTCATCCTCCACTCCTCTCTCTCCGCGCCCGCCGCCCCCGACCCCGACGCCACGACACCGCACCGCTCGGGCTCCATTTTGACCGGAAGCGGCTCTGGCGCGGCGAAGCGGCGAAGGCTGAGTGGCTTTTGATCCCCGGCTCCTCCTCCTCCGGCGGCTGCCATCCGGGCGGCGAAGGCTGGAGGAGGCGATTTTCTCCGCCGGCGGGCCGACCTCCTCCCCTCCATGGCCTCCATGGCGGCGGGCAAGATCTGAAACCCTAACGGGCCCGGTGGCCCGATCCGGGCCCGTTAGGGTTTCGGATCGGGTTTTTTTTTTTTATTTTTTTTATTTTATTTACCATGGCGGGCATTGTAACAAGTCCGCCACGGTTAATCGATTTTGTGTGGCGGACATTTGCCCGCCACGGTTAATCGGACCCCCTAGCTGCGTGGCGGTTTTAATGTCCGCCACGGAAAATCAAAAAGTCCGCCACGGAAAATCATTTTCGTAGTAGTGTAAGTAGCTCTAGCTCATCCAAACATACCTTAAATGTAACTAGAAATTATGATTGTTTGATTCACGTTAGTGATGAAAACAGTAAACATTGGTTGCCACACTCCTCTTCTCGCTAACTGCTCCTCCAGTCCTCTCTCGGGTTCCCTTCTTACTGCTAAGAAAGATATTTGCCTTGTGATGCCACTCGCGTCTCCTAAAGCTATTCGACGCACTTCCCTCGCTATCGAGAGCCGTAGGCCCTAGCCGATCGAGCTCCAAGCTTCGATCATCCACTTGTTTGCGGGTATTGTGGTACTTGTTCCCAAACCCCAATTCAAGCACATTATCTCTCAAACCGAATTTGGCGGTTGTTCAAATTGGCGACCAGCCACTCCCCTCCCCCCCTTTTTTTTTTTTTTTGCCAAATATGGCTTCTCGCCAAACAATCGATCATTTTCCATGCCACTTCTATCTTCTCTCCGATCCCCAAACAACTTTCTCTCAAGCCCCGCTAGCTTTCTCCTTACTCGAATATAATCAATTTTGTTGGGGCTCAAATCGGCCCTTGCGCTCATCGGTTTCTACATTGTCGCTCTATGGATGGACCACCACTTCCATGGATGGTAGGACAAATTTTGGAAAATGGAGAGAGAAAAGGGCATGTTTGGAAGGCTGGTTTTGAAACCAAAACTAGTGTAAAATACAGGCCTAAAAACATTTACTAGCCAGATCTTTTAGTGCCCTTCCCATTTATTCTAGCTAGTGTAACATGTCTTTCCATCTATCCTAGTACGACTCTAGGTTTTAGGCTGTATTTGATTCAGCTCCTAGAAAGTGTCTTTGTTGTTGTTCGGTTCATTTGAGCAACTTTTGGGATCGACCTAATGAGCCGAAGTAATTAGAACTTGCATCCCTAGATACCATCCTCTAGGGGAGTTGCTTATAGCCTTGGAAGGGGAAGAGTATGAAATCAAAGAGTGCATTGATCTAGTGCTTGATGAGCTCGTGGCCTCCCTTGTCACGCAGGCAGTGCAGATGGAGATGGAGCCACCTTCGCTGCTATGTGTGATCCAGCTCAACTTCGTGGATGCCTGGCTAGAGGTTCGTGCAGTGCGGGCAGACCCTCTCTCGCCACCTCACATGGTCTAGTCCAGCCCTAGGCTGGTCGAGGCGAAGCCTTGTCTTAGCCAGGTCGTGTCAGCGGTGAACTAGGCCCAGGATGTGCAGTCGCCCCCTCTTTCACCACCTCACATGGCCAGGCTCGGTGTGGCGGAAGCGGAAGTGTAGGAGGCGGCTTTGGGTGTTCCACTTGCCCCAACTACCGCGACACCGCTTTTTGTGGATGGCGCACCTACAACAGCGCTTTGGTAGCAGCCTTCGCCGATCGACTCATTCAAGTTGGAGGAACCTCTGATTAAGGAGACGCCTCGCATGCGAAGGTCAAAGGTGGTCGACGTCCCACATCGCCTCGACGGTTGGCCGCCAAGTCGGCCTTCCGTGATCCTAACCCGGAGAGGCAGGCGCGGTGTATCTTGCTAAGCAAGTAGGAAGGGCGACCCGTGTGTGTGTGGTGTCCAACTCGATGGAGAGGGGGGGGGCCATGCCCCCCCAACATTTCCAAGCAATTTTTTTACTAGTATAAGCTCATGATTTTTATTTATATTAAGAGGGAGAATATAGCAAAATTCTTATCACATATATACCTTTTAATATCTTCTAGATAATTGTATCATATAAAACATGTTTTAGATAATATTACGAAGCACATTAGAAGGACTAAAACATAGATATCAAAGTTTACTTAAATCATCTCATATGCCTTACTGTTAATGTTAAGGGGTTATTGTCTACTACTAAAAAATAGGGGGTTATATATTGTCTACCACTAAAAAATGCATCTTTGGTCCAAGAGTATATATAAAAATGCGAGTACTCATGTCAAGTCAATGAATTAATAGTCACCCTAAAAAATATAACGTAACTCGTTGTGCTCCTTTTTACAAGTTGGATTTGCTCGGTCCCCTTATGAATAATTTCTCGGCTCCGCCCATCGGTCCAACTCCCCTAGATTCCATGATCGCCATAAGGTTCCAAGCGGCATTCGTGATGCTCTTCCATCCGTTAGGTGGGAGAACGCGCACAAGTTCCTCCCCATGCTCGCGTTTCGCTTTGTAGGGGAAGATTTGGATGGCTCGCCCCCACCAAAGCTAGTGTTTCCGGGCCGCTTTTAGTCGCACATTGGTTTCCTACTTAGCACACCACCCTAAGCTTCACCGGTGAAGCCGGTGCCATTTGTTTGTGTGTTTGACCTAGTTGGCTCCCGTGCAGCTCGCTATGAGAGTGCACTAGGATGTGATGAACTTTTAACCTTTCTTTTGGCCTTTTTCTCTTAATGAAATATGGGTGAAGGCCTGATTTTGAAAAAAAAAAAAAAAAGAGTGCATTGATCTTAACAAACACATCTTTAAGTGCCCTTCTCATTTACACAATGGGGATGATCGATGTATATGCTATATGAAGGAAATCACCAACATATGGATACTACGTATGGAACCTAAATCTTTTAGCAAGAGACTAACGACAGGTTAAGATAGCATACCATGAAATGGAATCCTTTATGTATTCCTAATGATTTTGCTGGCGTAGGGATCTGAACACTAGAATCATAAATGGAGCTCTATTAGTTTAGAGAAATAGGTACGTGTGGAGTTTTTATAAGGACGGAGAGAAAACCACTACAATTTGTTGAAAAAAAGAAAAACTTTGGCTCAATGCAATCGATAGACTCATGGAAAGGAATAAACAAAGTCAGCATAGCAGAAGTTAAAAGCGTGAAATGCCATTCTTGTTCTAGCATATATCTTTATCCTTGGTCGCCTCTGGATCATATTGGTCGAATTAATCTTAAGTGCCAGCATCTAAGTTAGGCCACTGTTACCACGATTATACTGTAAGTTACACTGTTACAGGATATGCCAAGTGATGATAGAGTAAACTGTAAAAGTCTGCGAGTATATCTTTGCTCATAAAGTAGTCTCGTTGAACTGCTAATGCAGGGCGCGTACTAATGTTAGAGCGCCATGTGTAATGTACAAGTGCAGCACATGTATCGTCGCCTATATATTCTCCCAAGCCAAATAAAATAACTGCCAGTCAACAATCTCGGATCTTCTAATGTTAAACTATAAAATGCCGCGGCAGAAAACAATTCGTCGAAACGGTGGACAGAATGATAGATCCATCTGCATGTGCATGCGAACCCAGGCATCTCACATCTCCACATTATTTGTACAAGTCTGCATTGACCAGTTCACATTAACCTTCTGTACCTAGTTAGTACAAGTCGTAATTGATGCTTCAATCTCCATTGGCCCATTGTCAACGAACGCTAGCTGCGACGAAGAGGGTTCCCAGTTCGTCATGTGGACGGTCAGTTCGTCAGAAACAGATCACTACTCCTATACATCAGTGCAGACACTCCATTCATCGCTCTCGTCTGCGGTCTGCCTCGGGATAGCTTTTTCCTCCAGTTAATCCCTCTGCCCATCGTTGCTACTACATTCCGACATGAAACGGAGCGCAGCCAACTCGATCGTACAACTGGTGAGCCATCATATTCTTTTCCAATACCACTGCCCAATCCAATCTTGCCTCAGCTTTCTTCCTTCTTGAACTAATGGTGCTTCACGCTCCATGTTTCCCTAGCTGGTCAAATCTGCGCGCAAAGCCAGCGGCGGTGCTCGGTCGCGCCGGACCTTCGGGGCCAAGGGAATGGAGATCAAGGCGGTGGCGAACGTGTTGCCGCGGCTGCGGATCCTCGCCGCCCTCGGCGTGGTGGCGTGGACATTCTTCCTCTACGTACATTTCACCGTGATCAGCAGCGCGGTGGAGGTGAGAAACAGGGATGGCCTCGCGGCGGACCCGTGCCGGGGACGGTACATCTACATCCACGACCTGCCGCCGCGTTTCAACGCCGACATCATCCGCGACTGCCGGAAGACGGAGGACCACTGGCCCGACATGTGCGGCATCGTCAGCAACGCCGGCCTCGGGCGTCCCCTCACCCGACGACGACGACGGTGTAATCACGGGCGACGCTGGGTGGTACGGCACGCACCAGTTCGCGCTGGACGCCATCTTCCACAACCGGATGAAGCAATACGAGTGCCTGACCAACAACGCCGCCGTGGCGTCCGCGGTGTTCGTCCCGTTCTACGCCGGCTACGACTTCACCCGCTACCACTGGGGCTACGACAACGCCACCAGGGACGCCGCGTCGGTGGACCTGATACAGTGGCTCATGGCACGGCCACAGTGGCGGCGCAAGTGGGGCCGCGACCATTTCCTCGTCGCGGGGAGAACGGGGTGGGACTTCCGGAGGAGCAGCAACGTGAACCCGGACTGGGGCACCGACCTCCTCGCCATGCCGGGCGGCCAGAACATGACCGTGCTCGTGCTGGAGATCACGCTGAAATACACCAGCGACTTCTCCGTGCCGTACCCGACCTACTTCCACCCCAGGTCGGACGCCGACGTGCTCCGGTGGCAGGACAGGGTGCGCGGCCAGAACCGGACGTCGCTCATGGCGTTCGTGGGCGCGCCGCGGCCGGACGTTCCGATGAGCATCCGGATCCGGGATCACGTCATCGCACAGTGCAATGCGTCCAGCGCCTGCGCCATGCTGGGATGCGCTCGCACCCTCGGCAGCATGCAGTGCCACTCCCCCGCCAACATCATGCGGCTGTTCCAGAAGGCCGTCTTCTGTCTGCAGCCGCCGGGCGACACGAACACGCGGCGGTCGGTGTTCGACTCGATGCTGGCCGGCTGCATCCCGGTGTTCTTCCACACGGGGACGGCGTACGAGCAGTACCCGTGGCACCTCCCCGTGGACGGCCACCTCAAGTACTCCGTGTTCATCCCAGACGCCGACGTGAGGCAGGGGCAACGTGAGCATCGAGGCCGTGCTCCGGAAGATCCCTCCGGCCACGGTGGAGCGGATGAGGGAGGAGGTGATCAGGCTCATCCCGAGTTTGCTGTACGCCGACCCCAGGTCGAAGCTGGAGACGATCAAGGACGCGGTCGACGTCGCCGTCGATGGGATCCTCGACACGATGGTGGAGACCAAGAATCCGCCGAGCCTTTTCGACGCCGTTTTATCTACGTTCTGGCCGAAGGGATATTGGAAAGCAGCTCATTAGCTCTTCTGTTTCCTTCCGGCGGCCCACGCAGCCCACGCATCCAGGGTCGCAGAGACGATGTGCAACGTAACGTAACCTGATCGTAGGGAACGCGATGCCGCTGACAGCACGCTGTGGGAGAGGCTCGAGGAGCACCTCGTGAGCCGGAGCCCTGCGCTTGTGAACGATTGACAAACTGTCGGTCTGGGAATCGGCATTCTCAAGGAGATCGCAAAGTCCGCTTCATTGAAGGTGGCTGGCTCTTCAAACCATTCTGCTGCAGCAACACTACACCTTCACGTATTCCGCTTGGCATCTAGCATCTTGCTCCTCCTCGTCTTCTCCAAAAGACTTCGTTGTTTTTTATTATTACAAATGATTTTTTTTAAAAGAAGACATATTACAAATGATTTCATTAGATCATCTAGTAAAATAATTGAAGTGGCTCCTATAATCCAATTGCCTCACTTGATGCTTCCAACTTTGATTAGTGTGACCGTTGGGTTCAATCCGGTGTTTCCCTGTGTGTCAGGCGTTAGCCACACGAGTTTTGGAGGGTGGATGACAGCACGGTTGATTTTGCATATGGAAGCCAGAACTATGTGGGAGCAACCTATGTTAGCGTGGCTTTAGATGCACATGTGGTCTTTTAGTGGCAATGTGGCATTGGCTTCTGGGTTGTCGTACTGGTGGCCCGAGTGTCTTGGACCTGGGTTGCTACCTTTGTGGCGTTGAGGTGGCAATTCAGGCTAAGGTGTTCTCCAGTGTGCAGAGAGGCTAGAAAAAAATATGGGCCCATAAACGGAAAACTAGTACCAGCGTTACTAGCTACAATGTAGAGCATCACTTATTTACTGTTTCATGGGTCCCTTCAGCCAATAAAAAAAACTAATTTGAATACTCTGTCACACCAAAGGCTCTCACAAGCTTTCACTACTTACCTTGCTTTGGTCCCATTCCTACTTACCTACGGCATAAGAAATGATGCTCATATATTCTCTCAACTTTTCAAGCCTCACTCTAACCCAACACTATGGAAGACCTAAGGCAGCCTAGGGCTCAAATCTGTTCCGATGTGGATGTGTGCTCCTGGTGGCATCATCGGTGCATAGGTATGTATGTGGCGGTGGTGCTAGTCAACATGTAGCCATCAACATTGAGGGTCCCTTTGGTTGGGCTTTTAGCTGTTTTTGCTTCTGCCAAAAGCCAAAAGCCAACCAAAGGGCCCAAAAGCCCTTACCTGCTTTTGCCAAAAGCTGCTTTTGCTCTAGTGTAAAATGAAAGCACCTCAGACCCTGCTTTTAGCTGCTTTTGGGTTCAATATTTACCCACCTGCCACTGGTTATGAAGGAAAATAACGATTCGTTCCGTTTTTTTTCCTCCCGTGCCTTCCGTCGCCCAGGTGGCCTTCGGCGTTGTAGCGAGTTCCCGGCCACCGCACCCAGGCGGGCGAGTCCCGGTTCGCCGTGCCCTCCGGCGAGGTCCGACGAGCTCCGATGGCGGCCATGGAGGCGAGCCCCGCGAGCCCCTTCTCCCCCGGATTCGTGAGCTCCGGTGGCGGTCGGCCGGTGAACCCCGTCCTCTCCCCTAGCTCCGCAGCGACCATGGAGGCGGAGCCCCGCCCGTCGCGCCCCCAGCCAGCGAGCCCCGCCCCGTCGTGCCCCAAGCCAGCTCCGACAAGCGCGACGCCGCCCGGCTCCTCCTCCTCCCCGTGAGGCGACGGCCGACGAGCCCCTCCCCGCTCTTGGGCGCCCTTCCCTTCGCGTCGCCTTGGACCTCCCTACCGCACTGGGGAAGAAGAAAACAACAGTCGACAAGCTAGGTCCGCTTGTCGGTGAGAGGGGGGTTTCAAAAGCCCACACATTTGTTGTACCAAACGAGCTTTTAACTTCTCACGGCTACTTTTCCCAATGCTTTTTTCTAAAGCCACAGCCCACAATTGCTTTTTCAAAAGCCACAGCCCAACCAAACACACCCTGAATCATGCTAGTCGTTGGTGTGCTATCGTTGGTAGTGGATTGGGTGCTAGGCGAACGCCTTTGCCATGTTGTTAGGCAGGTGCCGACGTCACCATCTTTGGGTGTTGTATTCCTCCTTGGAGGCGTCTATCGATGGGCCCCTTTGTCTCATTCTGCATCTTGTCGGAGAAAATCTGATCCACATATTGGACAGACAATGATAGAGTGTCTCCATCGTGTCCACTTTTGGTAGCTTTGTTTGCGCTTGTTGGCTGCTAGGTCTCATCGTGTGTAGTGATTGTTCGGTGTTTGTGCCTAGAAGAATTTTTCATTGCTTGATCTTATATAGTGGCAAAACTTGCTTGATCTTATATAGTGATGATTCGCCACTATATAAGATCAAGCAAGTTTGAAGCAATGACGTAGTCCGTAGAAGTTGGAAGCTTAGTTTTTTTTCCGACTCATAGTCTTATTCCTCTTTATTTCTTGCATACCTTAGTTTCAAGGCCTAACATCAAGAGTTTCTAAGTGAATGCGGATGTCAAGGAATAGAAGCTCGATGAAGATTAGATTATTTTCTATATCTCTTACTTTTTTTTTTGTCTAGCTCAGTTTTGAGGCTTGGAGTCTAAAGGCCCTTGGTTGTGTACGTATATTCAGGTATGGATAGGAAGGCCAAATTCTATCCTCTTTTTAGAAAAAAAAAGCTATAAATCTTTTTTTTAAGACCCAATACAGATGCAAACATTATATTAGTAACGCACACTCACACCATAAACACATGCTACACCATACCATATGTGTAACTTTGAAAAAACTGAGTAGAACTGAAAAGTCTTGAGATTGATGAAGTCACTCTAAGTGACTTCCTGTTGACAAGCATGTCATCTACCATTGCAAGAAGGGAATATATCTGGTGCAAAACCAATATTTATTGCAAACCATTGTGTAAACCATAGTAAAAAAGTCATCTAAATTCACTAAAAAAATCACACATGTAGATTTTTTTTTCCACTCGAGGAAAAACCCCATTTCCATTTTATTCAAACGGAAATACCAAGAGTATCGGATAGATTCAGACAGATACAGGAAACGGATCAACCTGGCTACTCTTCCTAGCCATCCAACAAAAGAACTACGTCGCCAATCATCTAAAACGGCCAACACAAACTGTCTACATCATCCCAGAACGCTCGCCTGGAACAGCCGGCAGCAACCAACAACCGAAGTCAAGTACTTATTACATCACAAACATAAACTGGGAGCCAGAAAACAGCAGCTTGACATCCCTTGTCGACAGTACTTGCTATCACCATGGCGAAGTCTTCAGCATCCATGTATCAGCTCTCCTGGTCCTCATCTTGATCATCAGCAGAGTCTTGAAGCAGCAGAAGATCAATTTGCCTGGAGGTTTCCTTTGCCAATATATCCTTTGCAATTTGGAGCATCATATTAGCCCCGGTCACCAACATTTCCTTATCACTGTCACCATATAGTCCTGACCAATAGGTCATAAAAGAATGAGCATGACATAAAATTGCAATTGAGTTTTTCAAAGGTTTCTTATCAAACACAACTTGGTTCCTGCATTTCCAAATTGCCCAACATATAGCCCCAATACCCACAGCATGAAAAATATACCCTTTTGGCAACCAAACTTTACACCAATTCCAATATTTTCAAAGTTTTTTGGAATATTGCATGCCCCAATTGACTGTGCAACAACAGCCCATATTACCTTAGCAACTGAGCAAGAAAAAAAAACCAAGTGATCAATTGTTTCAAGCTCATCACAAAATGCACACTTGGGGTCACCAGACCAATTTCGTTTGACCATATTGTCCTTAGTCAGGATTGCATTATTAGCCATCTGCCATAAGAAAATTTTAATTTTTTCTGGAATTTTGCTTTTCCATCTTATAGTAGATCCCAGAGTCAGAACAAGTAAGCATATCATAAGCAAATCACATATGTAGATGATATGATGATAAACAGCCTTGTAAAATATCTTATCCAAATTCAACTTCGTTTGTGAGATATAAATATAACAAACTTCTAACAAATCATGTGGACAACTTTCTGCTTGAAATTTATTCTTTTGATATCTCACAAACGAAGTCAAGTTTGGACAAGATATTTTGCACGGTTGTGTATCATCATATCATCTACATGAGTGATTTTTTTAGTGAATTTAGACGATTTTTTTTATCGTGGTTTATACGAAATGTTGGTTTGCACTAGATATGTTCCCTTGCAAGAATGATGCAAGTACAAGCGCTCATGTCCAGCGAATAACACTTCCGAGTGAACAGGTTCCACAATATTGTAAAAACATGGCTGAATTTTCATATTTTTCTAAAGAAACTAATATGTACAGAAAATTCTTTACTTTTATTAAAAGTAATTAATCGGAGGGCTACCTACTCGCTGCTATAGCTGGCTTCCAACTGTGTACAACTGACGTAATCACGTATTCCGAAGTTGGAAGGGTGTTTAGGCTTTGGTAATCAGCGATCACATCTGAATCATGGGGCGGATTAACTTGAGGCTTCCTCTCCCCAGAGTCTCGTGCCTGTTGTGCTGCGTGGTTTGCGAGTTGCTCGATGCGTATAGCAGAATATACAATGATAAGAGCTCTCAGCACGAGACATTTTGTTTACGTAAACCGTTGTCATAGAACAATGTTTTTAAGGCAAGCTTAACTCTGGTTCATTATGACTAGATCCTTATATTTAGTAGTACACTCTCTGAGCTGAACAATGGTTAGATAAATGGATGAAGGGGCAAATAGCCTGAGATCAAGCAAAGCAACGACCAGACGTGCCCCGTTTGCCCGTACACGATTCTAAAAAAAAAAAAAAAGTTAGTGTCCATGGGGTACTGTAGAGTGTAGTTCACTACTTGCGTGCCCCGTTTGCCCGTACAGTTGTAGTAGTAGTACAGAGTAGATCTTGCTTGCTTCGTCTTCTTCCTCCCGATTTAAATGATTCTGTTCACGGTTATATATGTTCTTCACTGTTCTAGCTACACTCCACCATGCACCTTAAAGTGGCCAACTCCATCATACAACTGGTGAGGGCACCTATGCATTTCCACCGATCTTGCCTCGATTTCCTTCCTCTATGCACATCCCTTTGATCTGATGCTCTGAGTTCCGTGCTTCTTTTTTGACCGAAGGTTCCGTGCTTCTTGATCCCCCAGCTGCTCAAATCGTCACGGAAAGCTCACGGGTGGGCTCGGTCACGCCGGTCCGTCGAAGCGAAGGGGATGGAGAAGGCCGCGGCAAACGCGTTGCCGCCGCTGCGGTTCCTCGCCGTTCTGGCCGTGACAGCGTGGACGTTCTTCCTCTACTTCCATTTCTCCGTGATCAGCGGCACGGTGGAGGTGAGCCATGCCGATGACGACGGCGCCGACCGGTGCCGGGGCCGGTACATCTACATGCACGACCTGCCCCCGCGCTTCAACACCGACATCATCCGCAACTGCCGCAAGACCGAGGACCACTGGGGCGACATGTGTGGGGCCCTCAGCAACGCCGGCCTCGGCAGGCCGCTGGCCGACCGCACCGACGGCGTGCTCAAGAGCGAGGCCGGGTGGTACGACACGCACCAGTTCTCGCTGGACGCCATCTTCCACAACCGGATGAAGCAGTACGGGTGCCTGACCAACCACTCCGCCGTGGCCGCCGCCGTGTTCGTCCCGTTCTACGCCGGCTTCGACTTCGTCCGCTACCACTGGGGCTACGACAACGCCGCCAGGGACGCCGCGTCGGTGGACCTGACGAAATGGCTCATGGCGCGGCCCGAGTGGCGGCGCATGGGCGGCCGTGACCACTTCCTCGTCGCCGGCAGGACGGGGTGGGACTTCCGGAGGAGCAACAACGTGAATCCGGACTGGGGCACCGACCTCCTCGTCATGCCTGCCGGCCGGAACATGTCGGTGCTGGTGCTGGAGTCGGCGATGCTGCACGGCAACGACTACCCCGTCCCGTACCCGACATACTTCCACCCCAGGTCGGACGCCGACGTGCTCCGGTGGCAGGACCGTGTACGCGGCCAGCAGCGGACGTGTCTCATGGCGTTCGTGGGCGCGCCGCGGCCGGACGTGCCTATCAACATCCGCGTCCGCGACCACGTGATCGCGCAGTGCAAGGCGTCCAGCGCCTGCACCATGCTGGGGTGCGCGCGCGCCGCCGGCAGCACCCAGTGCCACACCCCGGGCAACATCATGCGGCTGTTCCAGAAGAGCACCTTCTGCCTGCAGCCGCCCGGCGACACCTGCACGCGGCGGTCGGCGTTCGACTCCATGGTGGCCGGCTGCATCCCGGTGTTCTTCCACGCCGGGTCGGCGTACAAGCAGTACCGGTGGCACCTTCCCACGGACGACCACCTCAGGTACTCGGTGTACATCCCGGACGCCGACGTGCGGGAGCGCAACGTGAGCATCGAGGCCGTGCTCCGCGCGATCCCCCGGCCACGGTGGAGCGGATGCGGGAGGAGGTGATCAGGCTTATCCCGAGGGTCCTCTACGCCGACCCCAGGTCCAAGCTGGAAACCGTCAAGGACGCGGTGGACGTCGCCGTCGAAGGGGTGCTGGACACGGTGGCGCGGATCAGGAACGGTGAGTACGTCGACAGCGGCGGGCCGGTCACCGTGGACCCTCCGAACCTTTTCGTCTCCACGGAATCCAGATTCCGGCCGGTGCAAGCCGATCAGTAGCTCTGTCGGTGTGGCCAGAAAAAGGAAGTGCAGACTAGTTGATTATCTGATTATTACAAAATGGAAAACTGTAGTGACATTAGTTGTAATGGCGCATCTTTCGCCTGTAATTCAAACATGTGATTCATACAGTATTCATCACACGAGATTCATAAAAGAACTGTACATTTTGGGTCTACTGCTGTACAGATTCTGTTCTTCAGCTTATTGTGCTGTGCTGAGCTGTTTACCAGTCAACAAATTGAGCAGTTCAGACTTCAGCGCTCAATTGGCTGATGGAATCTCGTTGATCCACCAGTCCTCGTTGATCTACCAGTCCACTGCATCTGATTCTCCAACCTTATTTCTTTGTATTGTGAACCCTTGTCACTCAAATATTTAGTCTGCAACAAAACACGCTGGCAAAAACTGCACACAATCTGAACCTCGTATATATCATCGTCTAGGACTGCTAGACTCTCAAGAGACACGGTCTTTGAGAATGAGAACTTGAGTGTTCACATTTCAGACCACAGAAATGCGCCTGATTTTGCTGCCTTCAGGGGCAAGCGAAGCAAACGCTTCAGATGCACGGTGAAATCCCCATTTCCGGCGCCGCGGGGTTTCCTATTCTCTTCGAGCGGCGATCCAACGTTCCCCCACACGCGCCCCTAGGAGGCCAGGACTGAGCAGGGGTGATTAATGCCCGCCATTACTGCTCTTGGTCTACGATCCACAAATGAAAAATTTTAACCCCATGTCAACTCCTCAAGGACTGCGACCCATGTGCAGTGCTCGAGAGTCGCGGTGCTGACTCCCCAGCCCACCCGCGGGTGCTCACTGCTGCTCACTGCCTGACTGGCCGATGAGCCCAGCAGCGCATGCGACGCCGACGCGCGCATCTCCCTGGTCAATTCCTCTGCTGCCGCACTTGCACGCGCGGCTGAAATCACCATCCGTGTGTACTCAGCTCCATCAGATCACGACCTTGCGTTAGATCTGTCGGCTCTCGTTCTCGATCGGGGATCCAATGCCTCGTCACTCGTGTTCTTGCAGCTTCCGGTTCCTCACGCACACACTACCGTCTGCATGACTGAGAAATGAGATTCTCTCTTGTACCGTCTCCGAAGCCTGAACATAAACCTCAAGCCTACACTGCGCTCCTTGGTCTGAGGCGGCGCAGCAGTGGCAGCATGGAGAGGACCGGCGCACACAGCGGCAAGCGGTGGCTGCCGGGCCTCCTGCTCCTCGCCGCCACGTCGTGGCTTCTCGTCATCTACTTCCATCTCGCTGTGCTCCGCGGCCCACCGGTCGTCACCGCGCCGCGCGGGTCCCGCGCCGGAGGTCGCGTCAGACAGCGGCGGCGACGGGCAGCGTCTCCTGCTCCAGCACGAGGAGCTGTTCAGGAAGGTGAAGGCCCCGGCCCGCCGCCACGGGCAACGCGCTCCCGGCGGCACGGGTGGATCGGCGACGTCGCGACGACGAATGCCGGGGCGGTACGTGTACATCCATGACCTCCCGCCGCGGTTCAACGCGGACATCCTCGCCAACTGCCGGAACTGGTACCCGTGGATGGACATGTGCGCGTACCTCGAGAACGGCGGGCTGGGCCGGCCGGTGGACAACGCGGACGGCGTGTTCGCCGACGAAGGGTGGTACGCCACGGACCACTTCGGCCTGGACGTCATCTTCCACAGCCGGATGAAGCAGTACGACTGCCTCACTTCAGACTCCTCCCGCGCCGCCGCCGTGTTCGTGCCGTTCTACGCCGGCTTCGACGCCGTGCAGCACCTGTGGGGCGTCAACTCCACGGTCCGGGAGAAGGACGCGCTGTCGCTCGACCTCGTGGACTGGCTCACGCGCCGGCCCGAGTGGCGCGCCATGGGCGGCCGTGATCACTTCTTCCTGTCCGGGAGGACGGCGTACGACCACCAGAGGCAGACGGACAGCGACTCTGAGTGGGGAACAAGCTGCTCCGCCTGCCGGCGGTGTGGAACATGACGGTGCTCTTCGTCGAGAAGCTCCACTGGACGAGCTTTGACTTCGCCATTCCGTACCCGACCTACTTCCATCCGGCCAGGGACGCGCAGGTCTTCGAGTGGCAGCGGCGGATGCGCGCCACCAAGCGCGACTGGCTCTTCTCCTTCGCCGGCGGCGCGCGGGACGACCCGTACTCCATCCGGCACCAGCTCATCAGGCAGTGCGGCTCGTCGAGCTTCTGCAAGCTGGTGCGGTGCGGGAACAACCAGAGGAACTGCCTCGTCCCGAGCACCTTCATGCGCGTGTTCCAGGGCACGCGCTTCTGCCTGCAGCCGACGGGCGACACCATGACGCGCCGGTCCGCGTTCGACGCCATCATGGCCGGCTGCGTGCCCGTCTTCTTCCACCCGGACTCCGCGCACACGCAGTACAGGTGGCACCTCCCCGAGGCGCACGACACGTACTCGGTGCTCATCCCGGAGGAGGACGTGCGCGCCGGCAACGTCAGCATCGAGGAGACGCTCCGCAGGATCCCACCGGACGTGGCGGAGCGGATGACGGAGACCGTCATCGGGCTGATACCGAGGCTGGTGTACGCGGACCCGAGGTCCAAGCTGGAGACGCTCAGGGACGCCGTCGACGTCACGGTGGAGGCGGTCATCGGGAGGGTCAACAAGCTGAGGGAGGAGATGGGCCGCGGGCAAGGCCCTCTGCTGCAAAAGCAAAGCGGGAACGATGGTGTTCAGCAAACCTAGCTAGGTTGGTGGTCGAGATGCTCCCATTCGTGCAGTGATGACTGATGAGATGTCATCTAAACAATGTAGTGATGACATGCCATCTAAACAAATACAGTAGCATGTACAATTTTGATGCAGACGATAAGACTTTCACCGGACGAAACCAGCGTTTCAATGGCTCCTTGGGCACTTCCTACAACTCGCACTGATCGTATATGCCCTTTTTTCTCGACATACATGACTTGATTCTCAAAATAATCTAAAGACATGATCGTCAAAGTTGTCTTCATTGATAACAAGAAATCACATCCACAGTTCCACACAGTTTTATCAGTAAAAGATGTTGCAGCGGTGAAAAAGATCAACATTTTCCCACATTTCTACAGCAGAAGCATAAACAGTTTTAGAATTTGGAGACATGGTTGATTTCCTCTGTACATAGTCAATTCAACCAGCAAGCCAAATATAGCATACCGAGCAGTAAACTAAAAATCATGTTTCTATCCAAAGTGACAGTAGCAGTGCTCACATTAGCTAAGGATCGTGATTAGCCAAACGCAAATTCTCCTCGGTGTGGATGCAGCACATCAGAGCCAAGACAGCACATTTCACAAACTTTACCTACATTGTTGTGGCCACATGAAAACACATTCCTTATGCCAGGATGTGGAGCATTAAAGCGCTGGTGGCATGTCTTGCAAACGGAATCAACTGCAAAAACACAGGAAGGCAGGCAACAAATTGGGATGAGGTAACTGAACGATGGTGAAATTCAACAGAGAGGTGAGGGAGGCATACATTTGCCACTACGACGTGTAGACCACCAAAGAGGGAAACCCAAGACACTGTAGGCTTCAGTAACTAGTTCATCTGGAAACATAAGAAACAAAAAAGGCAAACATCAATTTCTGCTGAAAGCATGAAACAGTGCAATAGCAACGGAATTAATCAGGTTTGTTTATATAGAGAGAAGTGCAAACAGATCACGGTTGTAGTAACGATTGCAATAGTGAATACACCACACAAACCAGAAGCCACGTAGGCACATGGTCAAAGTTGTATTACTTTGTCTTGGTCTAGAAAAATTGCCAGGAACCTCTTAATCTATTTGCTGGCCAACAAAAAGAATAGGAAATTCTAGAGTGCCATAAGCTGTCCATATCCTAGAACAAGTGCATCATGGCCCTCAGCGGCCCAGTCCAAGCCATCAAAGCATAACACAATATCAATCTCTGTAAGCCAACAAGCCAACAACAGGAGAAACAAGGTAGCTGAAAAAACCAATTTGTCCTCATATTAATCTGCACAACATCGGAGATGTGTAACCAGGAATAGTCATCTTTGAAGAGGCACAGCCCAAGCTAGATAAGACCAAGAGGAAAATCAGAAATTTGAGCTGGAGGGGCCAGTTATAAATAAAGTAGGAAATAAATAGTGAGCTTTGTGCAGGCAAAGAGCAGACCAACATGGATGAGTATGAGACTTATGTTGACTGAGGCAAGTTATGATGCTTCTAACTTCTGGCAGTAAGTCTTAGAACGCAAAAATCATACAGATAAAAAAAAAACTGCACATTGCATTCATTGTAGCAGTGTTGAATTCAAATATCCAGGTAATCATGTGGTGCATCTTAGCACTAATGTTTAAGGGGATCAGCTAGGGAAGGCGATGATCCAGAGTATATGAAAAACAAAATAGAGAAGATCAAATTAAATGAGTCTCAAAAGAGAATCATTTGATGCGGATAAAAAAAGAGTTCATTGGTAGGTTCGCAAGAACCATGAACATACATTAAGTCAGTAACAGCTGTTTGACAGATACAAAGTTCTCCGAGCAAGTATTCACATACAAAGTGAAAAAAAGATGATACAATCTAAGCGTGGGATGTGTTAACATAATGCAATATAATAATTATTATCGGCCACAGAATGAACATGGACCATAAAGGAAGTTAAAGAAACAGTTATGCACTTCTTGATAAAGTATTACTCCTATAATGTACTGAGGTGAATCATTTGCACTAAGTGGTAGTTTTCCTATAAGGTATGGCCTTCTAATGAAAATCCCATACTTTTCCCTATCTGTATTACATTTATAAACTAGCAGAAGAGAATAACTTCCAGTTATCCAGTGAATACATATGTGATATCAATTCTGATAGAGGACCCAGAGATAAGATGCATTAAAATAAAATACAAAAAAGTAGATCATACCTAAGGGGGTGCATGTGACGACTCCATTGAAAACCATCTATATAAGCAAGCTCAAAAAAAGAAGAGTGTCCGTGCAGCAGGCAGGAAGGAGAAGCAACCAGAGCGCTTCTGGCAAGCAACAAAGTTGCCACGAGTCCAGCAAATGCCATTATGAATATGGAAGTATTGGGTCACCTCCCCAGAAGCAGGCTCATACTCATTGCCCTGAGTCAACCAACCATTCACGGGGAGAGGAAATTGGTAGCGGAAAGGTAAAAGGAATTATCATAAATAAACAAAGAGGCATGGATGATTGAGATATCATTTAAATACTGCATCAGTTCTTTATACATGTCACTTGGCCATCAACAGTCTCCAACAAAAGTTTGGACAAAACTTCTTTCATAGTTATTCTCAGCAAAGTTGGCCAGAACAATATAATTTAAAAAGTACTTTTCCTGAAAATTTCACTAAAGTCATTTTCATATGTCAAAAGAAACAATTTTGTACAAAGTAGCGATTATTTTTTTATTGCTACGGTGAACCCAATTGAAAGCAGTGATAGTCCAGCAGGGCAGTTTCTTGTCCACTTAATGTGTGCGCGATGCATACAGACCCTAGGCAAGACGAAACTGATAAGCTGCAGGAATATGAGTGACAGGGAGAGAGAAAGACATGGAGCTCTTGTAATACACATTCTTAAAAGCATGGTTCTACCTATTTCTGAAAACAGGAACAGCCTAGAGCAAGGAAGGATAGGATAGATCACGAACCAGATGCATAGAGTTGTAGTGGCGCAGGCATTCTATCACGAGCCGGTGATCCATATCTAAGCGCTCAAGGTACCCCGGCTTCCTGAAGCTTAAATATAGATAGAACAACATTGAACATAGTTACATACACATGGATGAGCACAACAAGAGCAGGAAAGATAGATTACAACATAATAAATTGTGCATTATACAAAAGGTTAAGGTATCGTCGTTTGTCTATAGAAGTCCTACATTGTTTTCTTTCTTTAATTATTATTTTGTCCTTTGACCAAACACTGATTTTGTCTAAATTATCCAAGATGGAGAGGTTAGGATAAATCCAAGATAGAAAGTGTAGAACCACTTAAAGAAGGTTATAAAAGTGAAAGTCTCCGATATATAGATAGCCCTCAATGTTTAACAAAAAATACTGATGCTGCTACAGAACTTACAGATAACTGAAACCTACTCAGAAGTTTGTTCATGTAAGATAAAAATGAAAACAAGCTTCCTTACCGATTTTAGAATAGGAATAGTTTATCAAATAAAGCATTAATCATTGTTATGTAAAAAATAAAGTATATATATTCGTGGAGTTCAAGAAAAAGTAAGATGGGCCTTCAACTATGCAGAAGCAGAAGCAGAACCCACTGAATGTAATATATTAGGGATTAGCGGAACGGGAATTCAGTAATCAACACATCGGTGGTCAGTTTCAGATGGACTGGAGTGGAGGTGGTGCGGATTGATCGAATTGGATGGACAAGGATGGAGTGGGTGGTTACCTGAACAATTCATCGTCGAATTCATCTTCATCCAGCGGCTGGCCGACGCGGATCCGCTTGAAATCTCGTCGAGGGAAGAGTGACCACCCTCGAGCGCTGCGGCGGATGGGCACGAGCACTAGTGCGGCTGCTGGCCCGGGTGTTAGGACCCGACGATCCTCCTCCTCTAATATGGCGCGGAAGCTCCTGACCTCTGTGGACGCGACGGCCGCCTTGCTCATCTGGTTAGGATCGTCGGTGAGTGGAAGGGGCTGGAGTTGCGGCGAAAGCTGCTTCCCCTTGCCATCCGGTGCGCCATCCGGTGCTGGTCCGGCTCCGATAAGGGGAGGAGCTTCCTCCGCATGCAGACTCTCTGCAGACAGCGGCAAGAGCAACATTTAAAGAGAAATATTTGGTGTGGAGAAACGTCGCCGCCAGGGTATCCACGTCGTCGGTTTTCCCCTCCGGGTGCTGGCCCTGCTGTCGTTACCTCAGTGGCTGCGTACAGCGTGCTGTCGTCCCCTGGTTGGCTCGGGGGGATGGTCCCATCTGTCGGTCGCACCTGGGAGAAGTTCACCCAGCGCCGGTCGTCGTAGCACGGCCACGCTTGCCATGGGGCCCGCTGGGCGTGGTCGTCTTCCTGTAGCGTTGTGGCTTGCTTCCTACCCCGTGTGCATTGTCGAAGCCGGGCCGCTGGGAAGCTGTCGGGCGCCACGGTCGCCAGAGGGTCGACCTGTCGCCGTCGTGCTCGTAGCCTCGTGGACGCTGGCGGTGGGGTCACCGTCGTCCGGCTTCCGGCGGACTTCGGGTGTCGTGGGCTCTTGGGTTGCGTAGCCTCAAAGCAATCGGTGGCTGGCCATTTTAACGGGAGATAAAACCAGCTGCGCCCCCTCCGTTCTCGGTGCCTCTCCGTTATCGCTGCTCGGTGAGTTTCTTCTCTCTTCCCCACCGCCCCTCTCGCCCGCCCGCCGCCACTTCGGGCCGGAATCTTATGAATTTGGTCTTACGCGCGCCATTGCCGGGCTACGCCTCGTTGGAGACATTGGAAAAAGGCGTTGGTTATGTTGGGTTCGCGCTGGAATACTATAGTGATTCGGAACCAATCCTTGCGCCGACCACCCGGCCACGGCCTGCTTGGCCCATGGCCCGCTAGAAGCCCGGTGGACGACCGACGACGGAGGCGAAGGGCTCGGCCGACGTCGACGCCGGAGGCGAAGAAGATGACCCGCGGCGAGCCCCATCGTGCCCCTCCTCCATTTGCCACCCCGCCCGATGCTCGCCGGCGGCGGCCGCGGTCGCCGACACGGCGGTGGTTTCGCCGGTGGTGAGCTCGGGCGCCGCCGAATGGGTATGGGTAGGCGGCGGGGAGCAGACGCCGAGCGGGCGGGGCGACGGCCATGGCGTGGGTTAGGGTTATGGTTAGGGAGAAGAAGCAAGGGGGGGGGAGGAGCGCCGCCGCCGGCGCCCTAGGGCTCGCGGGAGCTCGGCGAGCCCTAGGGCGCCGGCGGGGGGGCGGAGCGGGGGCGGGGGCGTCGCCCGTGAGGATGGAGAGGAGCATCGTGAGGAAGAAGAAGGTGCATGTGCAAGTTGGGTGGGCCGGCCTCTTTGCCTGGCCTTGGTCGGCGTGCCCGACCAGGTCGGCTCCACCACGACCCCGATCGGCTTCCCTCCTCCGACTTCCGAATTGGATTTTTTTTCTCTCTTGTTTTTATCCCGTGGGGTTTTCCCGCAAAACAAATTCCATCATCCCCGTTTTGTCTCCCTAGTCATAGCGCCCTCTTCCATCACGCTTCACGCGCTATGGATCTGCACGACGACGGCATAGGTGGGGTAGGCTACGGCGGGGAGCCTGGTGCCAGGTGCTCCACGGTATATATGGGATGCGGCTATCTAGAAGATCGTCTAATGCTTGTTGCTAAAAAGATCAGTGACGTGTGGGTATTACTCTCGGAGTACGGGTACAAGCAAGAAGCAACCGTATGTGGTGATAAGGTTTGTCTGTTTTCCCCGGCTTACATAAGCTAACTCGAAGCCATGTGTGTCAGTGTGTACTATGGTTAAACGCAACCTCAAAAATTAAAACAAGCTACAGTAAACTGTCGTAGCTTGACTTTGCACTATAGGAGTCTTGCTCGAGAGGGAAGTGTACAGTGAATTCTCATTCTTGCCAAACAGAGGGCCAAATAGAGACGACAGTGTGCCACATAAAAATTTCCTCAAACACATGCCATAATAAGAACACATTGATGCATGAACACACATGGGAACATCATGAACAAGCTAAGCATGGATAAAGCAACACATGCACACAAGATTTATTGCCATGTCTTCATTTATTCCACGCATATACAAGATTTATTGTCATGTCTTCACTTATTTGACACATGGCTAACAAGCATGCTGATGCACACTTAGGTTGTCGCGCGGGCTGTCCATGCCCCTATGTTGCACCGTTGGGTGCCCATAGGACGTCACCTCTAGTAAGGAAGTGACACACTGAGGCATCCCCTGGCCTGACACCATGCTTCTTCCAGTACGCCAAGTTAGGGTCAAACCCCGTGGTATCTGGGTGGCACACTGCTAATGCTCGCACCATTCTTGGCAAGGACATTGGGGCAGGAACATTCTTGTCCTCCTCTATCTGCATTGTCACCTCGTAAATCCTCGTCGGGTTGATGGCATGGCAGTAGAACACCGCAAATGGGAAGCTCATGCTGTGGCATGTCACAGTGTTTGCCTTCCTTCCTCCATGGGCATGCACGGCCACCATCTTGTACCTATGCGATGGCGAGTTAATGCCCTTCGTGGGCACATCAAGGGACGAGGACGATACATGGAGGTTGTTTGTCCCTAGCGCCGACGCCGCAAACTTGTACATGGACTCTATGGATATGGCGCAAGCCTTCTGCTCGCCCGCCACTTCAAGAGGATTTTCACATGAGTTAAGAGTAGACCACATATCACGGGCCATGGGGACGGACACCGGCGCGAACATGGAGACGATGGTGGTGAAGTTCTTGGTGGACATAGGGACCGAATCGGCGATGTCGCGACGAAGAAGCCGAGCATTGTTCGCCCTGCCGATGTAGAGGTTGATCATGGACCCTGGTGTGAATACTTCCTCTGGGAATAATATTTTTTCTGTAGCTTCCCAGTGCGCATAGTTATTTAAGATCTTTGCATCTCCTTTTGTAAGACGGTCTGATTGTACAGACCAATAGCGTTCTTTTCCTGTCATCTCGTTTCCTGTAGGATGTTTTGATTTCAAGTATGAGTCAAATTAATCCTAGTCAATGATATTGTAGCTAATACAGGATACGTTGATACTTTAGAACTCAAGAACCATGGAATTGCTTATTTTTTGTGTGAAGACGTGTAGATAAGTTTTTGAAAAAAAATATCATTTTCATGTAACGATTTTATTTGGGTTTTTTATGACTACCAATTTATCTGGGTGTGAGTGAGAGAGAGAGAGAGAGGAGGAGGAGAAGAGAGAGATATACCAGAAGATGTGCTGAAGCGGTCTAGTATGGCTGACGGTATGGGTGTGTTGGGAAACACTGATTCCCAGTCGGCATTCACCTCAGATGCCGAGGCATAGTAAGGCACTGTGGTCCCTTTCGTTCCCATGGCCAGTGCTACATACGGACCTCCTCTAGTCATCGTCACCTGTGTACATCCGTTATCGACCACATAGTCAAACAGGAGAAAAACCCATTAATGCCATATTTAAAAGTTAGACTCTCACATCTTATGGTTTTTTACAGTTATTTCAATTTTTCTATAAATGCGTATCTGGTACAAACCGAAGTTGTAACCATATGAAATAAGCATCCTATCTAGAACCGGTAGAATTGTGACACCGCATATACAACATGGTTTTCGTGTGCTTTCATTAACCATTAAGAAATAATATATAAATGAAATATGTGACATTTTTGTGTGCCAAATCCTAACAGTTTGTGTTCCGTTGATCAAAGTTTTAAGGTCTTTCTCTGTAGGAAGACAACTATGTGAATAAGTAGAGTGGTTCGAGATACAAGATAACATACCAGAAGTGGCAGTAGGAACAAAAGAACACCCATTGTTTATCTACTTAGCCAACTTCGTTGTTATGTTGCTTTGTGTTCTCACCAGGCATCAAGTTGCCCCTATTTATAGGAAATGACGCTACCTGCTCACTCAACTCCTCAATTATTGCTTGGCATGATAGTTGGCAGCTGTCGGTTTCTAGCTGCATTAATTCTTGTCTGGACACTACGTGCTAGAAGAGCCAGGCCTCGTTTAGATGTTAGGAATTTTAGCAAAAGTAACTTCTAACTATCAGAAGACTTCTCAGAAGACTTTCGTTTGTTTGTGGTAAATATTATCCTACCACGGCGTAACTAGGCTCAAAAGAATCGTCTCGTAATGTACATCTAAACTGTATAATTAGTTATTTTTTTTTACCTACATTTCATACTCGAATATATGTCTTTTGGTGTATTTAATGTGATGTGATGGAGAGAGAGAAAAAAAGAGTTAGAAACTTTAGCCAACTAAACGAGGCCCAAGTCACACGTGGCTAGAAGAGCAACTCTACATTCCACGTGGAAGGTCGCTTGTTGCATGGACACTACGTGCTAGAAGAGCAAGTCACACGTGGCTCTTACAAACTACTATAATGATATTTTAGTAGAGGACATCTTTTACTGGCTGGCAGTTCGAAATATTTAATGCATCCCTGTTGTCCACATTGGCTGGGATTAGTTATGAGAATAATTAATGCATTAAAGCTACTAGGATGGTTGGCATTTGTGTATATTTAATTTCATTCATACTGCCTTGGGAGCCACTCTCGTGTCTCATTGTCAGGACCTATAATTAGGGGTACCCAAACTGGCCCGATAAGAGCCCACCCGGATCCTTAATAGAGGATTAGTGAGAAACTAATCTATCAATAAACCACTAGATCCTTGCATAGGACCCCGACGTAGTCAGATCGATTCCACCCCGAATACGCGACTCATTCAGGGTTGCCGAGGCCTAGAGGTCGGGCACTGATTCGCCTGAGGGTAGTTTAGGCCTTAGGATAACCTCTGACATGCCCGAGCCTAACCGGGCCTTGGAGCAGCTCGAGCCCTAACTCAGATACGCGCCTCGAGGGAGGCGCGTGCGCGCGGCCTCGGCACCTGCTCCAATAGAGGCGAGGCCAGCATTTATTGCGCTCTGATGCCCCAGCGAATCTCGTCGTTAGCCTGCCTAACTTCGATACGACCGCCATCTATTCAAGCTTTACTGACACCAGGACAACGTTGGCAGGGTTCTCATGCGCTATTTTAACCACTCTGACCACTATTTCGACTGTTGAGACTCGACGACTTCGTTACGTCCCGTCGGAGCTCCATACTCCTAGGTCTCGGCACGAATAATCCGAGGCCTCCATGGGGCCGCAGTGCCTCTGTTTGAGCCTCAGATTGTCGCACCGAGCCTCGGCGCTTTCTACCGGGACAAGACCGCAAGGACGACGGTAACATCAGACAACGACCTCCACACCGCTACAGGTCTCGGACGAACCCATTGGACCCAAAATTGATAAGTTTTTGGTCCCCGAACCCGAAAACCGTGAGGGAAAAATCAAGCCCGAACCCATTGGACCCAAATCTCGTAGGTATGTGCCGAAACTGCCTCATAGTCATCCCTACGTCCGCAACACTACAATACCACAGTTGCAGTTTGGGCCACCAAGTAGAAGATGATGCTATTTGCTCACTCAACTATTCAATTATTGCATGGCATGACTTGGCTTGAATAGTTGGCGGTTGCTAGTTTCCAACTATAGTAACTCAAATCTTTCTCAGGTGACTGACAACTACCTCTACATTCCACGTGGAAGGTGACTTGTTGCATGGGCACCATGTGCTAGAAAAGCATGTCACACGTGGCTCTTTAAAAATTACTATAATGATAATTTAGTAGAGGACAACTTTTTAGTGGACCGCAATCAAAAAAAATTAATGCATCCATGCTGTCCACAGTGTTGGGAGTTGTTGTGAATATTTAATATATTAATGCTACCGGGTTGGTTGCCATTTGTGAATATTACTTTATAGATGCTGCTGAAGCCACTTGTATCTCGTGAGCAGCAAAATAACCTTGTGCACGTGACTCATATTGCTTCATGGCAAAATGCAACCCATGCCCTTTCTCGACGATATCCCATCACAACTAACCGTACCCTCTTCTCATCATGGACGAAGAAGGGATTTGAGGTAAGTTCATGATCATCATTGTAACATTAATATCCCGACTATATTGAAACCATAGACTTCATTGTAGAAGCTGCAAACCGAAGACACTAAATGGTCCAATCCGACACCAAAACGATAAAATACATTTCCCTTTAGCATTGGTACAGTGGCTATTTACACGTACTAAGCAATTAAGTCCACTCTCATAACCCCAAAATGTCTTTGTTGACAGCCCGACTAAATCACGGACGACAGAGAGATAGCTAACTCGCGATCGATCCGCGACAAAAGCAAACTTTCCTACCTAGGAAAGAATTCATTCCCGCAACTTTTCTTTTTTGGAAATTTTTCTATTTTTAGCAAAAAAAAAAAAAAGAGTTATAAAGCTGTACTACATATAACTTTTATCTATAACTTATGTGTACACATCTAATTTATACATCTAACTTATGTGATCTTCAACATTACAAAATTACGCACATAACTTATACATATAACTTATTACATGTAAGGCATGTAACACATAACTTATATAGGTTACAAAGTTACGCCTAACTTATATATATAACTTATACACATTATAAAGTTGCCACTAACTTATATATTTAACTTATTACATCGTACACATAACTTACACACACTACAAAGTTACGTTTAACTTATATATATAACTTATTACATGAAACATATAACTTACATACGTTACAAAGTTACATCTAACTTATATATATAACATATTACATGAAACATATAACTTACACACGTTACAAAGTTACATCTAACTTATACATATAACTTTTTATGTGAAACTTAGGTTATATTTCATAAGTTAACATGCATAAATTGCAATTAAAAAATCAACAAAAAAATCTTTGAAACATATTCGAGTGGAATCTAGTTTTGTTCGTTTTAGTTCGTTCGCATGCGTATACAAACATTCAGAAGTTTTAGCAATTATAAAAAAATGCTTATTTTTTTGCTGACATCAGCGCATTCAAAAAAGAAAAAGAAAAAAGAGAAGGAGAGCTGAGGGAGATAGATTACTCGCGGTCGACCGTCAAATGGGAATTGGGCTTTTGTCAAACCACTTATTACAAACATGTTTTTTGTGTCATACTTGCATTTGTATTTTTTTAAAAAAATCAGATACAAGTAGTTTTTCACGTGCCCTTGTCACCATTTCCTAAGGTGCAATCCTCACGTGTTGTTATGTCTCGACTCTGCACAGTGATGGCTAGTTCTTTGGGTGAGCGTGCATACCCCCTTAACTCTCCTACCCATCTTGGGACAATACCAATCAAAGCATAACCACCCCACCACTTTAGAGCTTAACTCTGTGAGATACAAAAAGACCCGTAAGAAGTTTATTCCCACCACTTGAATACTAGACGACTCGTTTAAGGCATGGATTAGAGTGGTACTCTTAGACTACTCTCAATGCATGTTTCATGACGGTGTCAGATCAACTAGGCCGAATCCTCCAAACCACTCGGCCCAAAAGCCCCAGCAACTGGCCCTTTGTCCTCCCGGCCCAACCCTACGTGCTTCTGCCATTTGGATCCCCCTCTTCCCCACGCACAGGCCATAGGCCTGCTGGGCCTCGGCACACCTAGTCAGCAAATTTTCGTTTTTGAAAAAAAAAAAGCATCAACAATTTTTCAGAATGTTTGGAAGGAGCATATCAAACCCCTTTAATTTTTCCCTCCCTCACTCAAAACCTAAAGTCTATTTATTTTATTAACAATTCAGAAGATGAGATCCACATATGTCGCACGACGAGCCACTCCAGTCCTGACACTGATTGATTGCTTTACTGTTAGGCAACAGTTATTTTTCTTCAGTGACGATAATGAAAGAGCTCCAGCTTCAGCGCAGAAAAGGCCGTTGTCAGTGACAATGAGCAGTAGGATTAGAACTCGAACTACCAGTGAACTACAGGGCAGCAGTCGCCGCAAGCTGGCAGCAGCGACGCCATCTGCGTAGTACAGTAGTAGTTGCTCTCTCACAGCGGTAGCGGGGTAACCCGTGTCTGTTTGATAGCTGTGTGGTGAAGGATTTCCTGCTCGTTTCAGTAGTTTGGCAGATTCTGTTCCCATACACTGTACATTATGGTAACTCTTGAATGATCAAACATCCCCTGAAGTATTGAGTAGTAACTGATACGTAATAGCAGTTTAGCCCATAACCTAATTGATCGAACATTCGCATACTCAGTTTTGCTTTGCCCATTTCTACAAGGTGAGATTCAGATCGTAATCGTACACCCCTGGTTTGCGTGCAGTGCAGCTCATCACTCATCCCTCATCGCCATCAGGATTCAGGAGCATCTCTGCAACCAGATCTCAAGACACTGCTTATAAGATACAGTAGTATTTATAGTTAAACAAATACTGTATGGTTCTACACACAGGTACGATTAGCAGTAACCTGTCTAGAATCTCGTTAATAAGCATGCTGAAGTACTAAAGCTGAAACATCGTTCTCGTGCCTCGAGTCCTCGACAAGCTCCTCATGTGAAGTCGCTGAATGAGCCAGAGAACCTGTCTAGCCTCTGAAGTCTCTGATAGGCCCCCGCCCTATAGGCGCGCCGGTGATCGTGCTCGCTAGTCGCAAAACACATCGCCTAGGAAAAAAAAAAAAAAACTGCTGGCATGCATGTCCGCACCTGATGACACTTTTTTATGCGCCAAACCCCTTCCTTCCGTTTGGAGCCTCCGCTGGTTGACAAATGGCGCGTCTCCGTGTGCAATTAGGGCTACCAACCAACCAACTCTAACTAAAACCTTAGACTGACCAGGCCATCATCAGCCGCATCATACACAAACACACGGAAACCTTCCGGTACGAGGCGGACGTGAGGCCCACTCCCCAGCGACGACGATGCCACCCCTAGATCTGTGGCTGGCTCCAGGGGACAGCTGAGGGACCGGACATGATGGGCAGGGGAAGAAAACGGACATACGGAGTACGCGTCAAGGCGTCGTCATGCGATGGTGTCCTGATGATTTTGGCCTTGTTTAGATGGCAAATAGTATTTGGAACCGAATGTCACATCGCATAATCGAAGAGCGTGTTTTCGTTGGTTGGTGGTAAATATCATCCTACCAGTAGAACTATCTCAAAAGAATCGATCCCATGAATGCATATCCCAAAACGTGTAATTAGTTATTTTTTTTTACCTACATTTAATACTCCAAACATACGTCGTTTGGTGTATTTAATATGATGTGACGGAGAGAAAGTGGGAAAAAGGTTAGAAATTTTTAAGAATCTAAACAAGGCCTTTGGGTGTCTGATTTCTGAAACAAAACCAAGTATAGCTGTTGCGGTTTTCCTTCCGCCATGATGATGGCCAGCATCTCGCTGATCGCGACGTTCGTTAGAAGAAACAAGGGGTAGGTAAATCCTTCGGTTGAGGGACACGTACTTGCCCCGTGGAACTTGTACTAGTGTTTTGTACAGAGCGCCAAGTAAAAGAGCATCAGCAAACGCCAAAAAAGAAGAGGAAAAGAGCATCAACTGTTCAGTCCAAAACAACGAGATTGCCGTATCGGTCATCAGGGTTTAGAAATCAGACCTGAAACCTTACGCTCGTATAGGACTAGTAGCAGTATAAAATTGCCAACACGTCATTTGCTGCTTGGAACTCCAGCCCACATTTGCATGTGCAAGCTTCAAATTTTGTCCCAGTTTAGTACTTCCTCCGTCCCAAAATAAACGACGTTTTGGGTTTTTCGTCTGCCACAAGTTTGACTCGATTTAAATCTCCAAATAAATTTGTTAAAAAACTAGATCAAAAGATCTTTCCAATGATACTAATTATGTAATATAAATATTAATCATATTTTAATATATAATTCTTGGGTAGATATTTAAAAGTCGAAAAGCGTCGCCATTTATTTTGGGACGGAGGGAAGACGTTTTACGAGCTCCGACCGGGGTCAAGGGCAGCGTCCAGGAATTGCACCGCGGCCAAGAAATTCGGTCGGCAAGAAAAGTAAACTACTCCACCCAAAAAGAACCAGAGGATCCATCCATCGGACGACGGAGCCAGTGTCGGCAGAACGGAACCTCCCCATCCCCTTTTGGGATCTCATCTGAAGCAGCGGATCCGGTTAGCACGGCGTGGGTGTGACCTCTGCTCTGCTGCTGCCTGCACACTCTACTGTTCCTGGCTGCCTGCCGCGCCCGCGCGAGCTCAGTGACAGGCACGTCACGCCTGCGGCGGTGCGGCCTGCGGGGCTCGGGGCTATAGCGTGGTGACGCCGCCACCGACGATTCCGCCGGCTCCCGCCCGCAGGTTTGTCTGCGTGGGGTGGAGCGCCGGCCGTCCCGGTCCGGTTTTTGATGTGTCGGTCGCGTCGCCTGCCGGCGCGGCACCTGTCCCTTGGATGCTTGGATCCATGTGACCTGCTCGCCTCTTTGCCCCGCAGCTGATGATGACCTCCTCAACAGGTGTAGTAGTACGAGTACTCTACTTAAACAAAGCGATGCATCGGCAATGATTAAGCGCCCAGTTGTTTTTGTTTTGCTTCCTCATTCACATTCGAGTACGAGACTGCACATTGTACTATGACAAAGTCCAAGACAGAATGTAGGTCGGGTGAAGTCCACTGTTGCTTCTTCTGCTTCGTAGTAGTACATTTTATTGTCCTTATATAATTTTTAGGTCAACTGGAATTTGCATATGGCTGACTTCGAAAATGTTTTTTTGTTCGGAGAGTATCTGCTCTTGAGTTTGTTGCCACAAAGTCGACGCCCACGACGTACTAAAGTCTGATGCTGCTAAGGTGCACAGTAGTACGTGCATTGTGCTCCATCAATTATTTAGTAGCGGTGGTCAGCGACATTGATGTTCGTCAGTGTTAACAGCACTTGTACGCATTACCAAATGCTGCCAGAACGCTGCTTGTTGATGTCATGTCAACACGGTACCGCCTGTCACGATCTGGATTGTGCAAGCCGGGCCTGCCACTGTCACGGCACAAGATTTCAACCTGCGGTCACAAACAATGACTTGTATCGTTTCCTCTTTCGAAAGGTGGGCGTCAGTTTCAGGTGGCACAAGTCGTAGCAAGACACGATCATGGTCCGCGTGCCACAGCTGTCGACCACCACCAACGCTTCACGCCGGTGACCGGAAATCAGCAAAATTGGCCGATGCCCGTGTAGTCTCTGCAGTCACGCATCCCCTCCCGGCCGGCGCACATATTCGTTGCTTCAATGCCAAAAATAAAAATTAAAAAATAAATCATATTCGTTGCTTGCTGCCTCCCTCCCGTTCCGGTCCTCCTCCCCTCCCCAGTCCCCACCAGCCTACAGCGGCCACCGCCACGTCCAAAGTCGGCCGCGGCTACGCGCACGCCACTACTGCCCCACGTCCCGCCCGCAACCGGCCCATCACCGAACACGGCCGGGCGCCACGTCTCGCCCGTCCCCGCCTCCCCTCCGGCAATAATAAACGCCCGTCCGTCCGTCCGTGTTCAAACAAAAATCCCACGCCGGCCGGCCGGACGCTAACGCAAACGAAAGCCGCTCGCGCTCGTAATAAGCAAGGCAAACGGCCTCCGTCGTCCTGAGCGCCCCCGTAAAGCCAAACCAAAACCTCCCTTTTTCCCCTCCGTTCCGCTTCCGCCCCTCACCCCACCCCACCCCACCCCACCCCTTCCCCCGGTCTCGCGCGCGATCCGCCGATCCGGTTTCCTCGCGCCCGGTCGCGAGCACCCCCGTCCCGATCCCGCCGTTGTTTCGGCGGCCCGGTTCCGCCCTCCGTTCGTCGCCTTGTTGCCGGGGGTCTGGCGTTGATGCGGCGTGGCGGTGGCACGGGTCCTGTGCTGTGAGTTCTGAGAGGTCGGTGTCGGTACGGTGCGGCGGAGTTGGCTCGCGTCGCGCGAGGGGAGGGAGGTCTTCCATGAGGCGGCGGTCGGTCCTGCCGTCCCACCACGACGACATGGACAAGGGCGGCGGGAAGCCGGCGTCGTCGCGCCTCTGCTTCCTCGCCACGCTCTGCGCCATGTTCTGGGTCCTCATCTTCTACTTCCACTTCGCCGTCGTCTCCAACGACCCCGCCGCCGAGGCGGCGCAGGCCACAGGTGTCCGCATTGCACGCTCTCGCATCCACATCCCCGAACGCGACGGCGCGTCACGCGTCGACATTCCCCAACGCGACGTTCCCCTCGCCCCGCCCGCCCGCTCGTCGGAGCCGCCGCCGCCCCCGCCTCCTGTCGCGCTCCCCAAGGAGAAGGAGGCGGAGGCGGAACCGGAGCCGGAGCCGGAGGACGAGCTCGCCGCCGCAGTCCGCCGGGAGGAGGCGCCGCCCAAGGTGGCGGCGTCCTACCCGTTCGAGCGGGCGCTCAAGACGGCGGAGAACAAGAGCGACCCCTGCGGCGGCCGGTACATCTACGTGCACGACCTGCCGCCGAGGTTCAACGAGGACATGCTCCGGGACTGCGAGAAGCTCAGCGTCTGGACCAACATGTGCAGGTTCATGAGCAACGACGGGCTTGGCCCGCCGTTGGGCAACGAGGACGGCGTCTTCTCCAACACCGGCTGGTATGGCACCAACCAATTCTCCGTCGATGTCATCTTCGGCAACAGGATGAAGCAGTACGAGTGCCTGACCAGGACTCGTCCATTGCCGCCGCGGTGTTCGTGCCCTTCTATGCGGGGTTTGATGTGGCAAGGTATCTCTGGGGCTACAATATCTCGACGAGGGATGCCGCGTCGCTTGATTTGGTGGAGTGGCTGATGAACAAGCCTGAGTGGAGCGTGATGGGTGGGCGGGACCATTTCCTGGTTGCGGGGAGGATCACTGGGATTTCAGAAGGTTGACGGACCAAGAGTCAGATTGGGGCAGCAAGCTGCTTTTTCTTGCCGGCTGCCAAGAACATGTCGATGCTCGTGGTGGAGTCGAGCCCGTGGAATTCAAATGATTTTGGGATACCATATCCTACATACTTCCATCCTGCCAAGGACGCTGATGTTTTCCTTTGGCAGGATAGAATGAGGAGCTTGGAACGCCCATGGCTCTTCTCTTTTGCTGGCGCTCCACGTCCTGGTGATCCAATGTCCATCAGAGGGCAGCTCATTGATCAATGCAGGAGCTCAAGCCTCTGCAAATTGTTGGAGTGTGACCTCGGGGAGAGCAAGTGCCACTCCCCGAGCACAATCATGAAGATGTTCCAGAGTTCTTTGTTCTGCCTGCAGCCCCAGGGTGACTCCTACACCAGAAGATCTGCATTTGACTCCATGTTGGCTGGCTGCATACCTGTTTTCTTCCATCCTGGTTCAGCGTGCGTCCAATATACATGGCATCTTCAAAAAGAACTATACAAGGTACTCTGTATTCATCCCTGAAGATGACATCCGTTCTAGAAATGTCAGCATTGAGGAGAGGCTAAAGAGTATTCATCCGGATGTTGTCAAGGAAATGAGAGAGGAGGTCATCAATCTAATACCAAAGGTGATATATATGCTGATCCAAGATCGAAACTGGAGACCTTGAAAGATGCATTTGATGTTTCCATAGAGGCAATCATTAACAAAGTGACAATGTTGAGAAGAGATATCATCGAAGGCCAAGAAGATAAAGATTTCATCGAAGAGAATAGCTGGAAGTATAGTCTGTTAGAAGATGGACAGCGGACAATTGGACCTCATGAATGGGATCCATTCTTCTCGAAGCTTCCAAAGATAAAGGTGGAGATTCTAGTGGTTCATCTGCTGAAGCCAAGAATTCTTGGAAAATTGAACAAAGAGGACATAGTTGAACCATGAGTTTCTCATCTTTGAGATGAGATCAAGGGAGCAGGGTTAGTGATGCTCTGATGCATATACATTGCACATAGGTCAAGATCCACAGTTAATGGTGATCATGAACATCACTGATGATCTATGTCACCCTACAGTTGTACGAAGCCATTCCACCAAAAATGCTTTGGGGAAATTTGGAACACACCTTTGCGTACCACTCTATAAATACCATTTTCCACACGATTTTGCTCTTTTTGCTCAATAATCCTTTGTAAGCCCTTATAGGATTTAGAGGTATATCAAATTTTGTTCCTGTATTGCGTGGTTGTTTTTCTGTGTTCAAACTTAGAGCTATATGTTTTAGAATCTGTGGATATTACTAACATTTTGTGTTGATATATGTTCAATATGTAATCCAAGAGCGGCATATGCAGGGTGTATTTCCTCATACAGACTGCTTTCTATATGCACATAAAGACTCATGTATTTACAAAATGGCAGCTCATTTGTTCGTTTTTGTCTGTATATTACCTTATTACATCACTATTGCTTTATGAGTTATTATGACTTTGCCAGCCTATATAGTCTTTTTTTTTTGTCACTGGCCTAGTGACCTGCCTGTATTGCGCTTTTGGATTAATGATGTTATGTTAGTTCTGTAAGTACTGATGATCTGATGTTAACTGGAACTGGTAAGTTTTAAAGAGTGAGCCTTCAAGTAAGTTGGACCATGTTATGAATGTGTTCCTTTTCACGCGAGATCTATGTCACCATATGGGACCACATCTCATCTGATACTATCTATTTGCTTCAGATTGTGCTTTTTCATCTAACTGGGGAATCAAAGGAATTTGAACTCGAGAATATGCCATTAAATCTACCACTTGAAGAATGCCATTAAATCTTGGATTGACATCAAGAAAATGCAAGCATACTTATCAAGTTGAGAACATGCATGTCTGGTCGAGAATTTGAACTCGAGTGTACAGATTACACCACGACAGAGTTTAGTCGATCAGCGGATAGACCTTAAAGAAGTCTGAAGGTACTACTCTACTCCTGTATGGCATGTAACCGTAAATGGTAATATTTCCAAAATTCTTCGACATGGACCGCTGACACCGATAAGAGTTTGATATTTTGAACTTCAATTCTCCATCTTGTCTTGTTCATAAATCACAGTGTTGCAGTATTTGTTGCTCTTGGTTCGTGGGCACCAGGCATACGTGTTACCTGTCGGTCATCTGCCTTCTTTTTCTTTATTATCCGTGGTCCCTGCCTATGTAAATGTGGGTTGGTTTGTTCTCAACTGTACACTATTGGCAATCAGTTTCTGCAGATGACGAATTGACGATGGCGCGGAGCATGCTTTCCTTGAAAGTTGCTATATTGTTGATATTTCCGTATATTGAAGAATCTAGTGTTTTCATTTATTCAGTAGTGTAGTACCTAACGTACTACTGTGAACTACTACTAGAATAGAGTACTAGCTGGCACTCCTTTCAATTTCCATGTTGAATGCTATCCGAACTTTTGTACTGCTATACGGAGTACTATACATATCTCCGTAGCCCCGATCATGATTCTATCTTTCGATCCGTTTATTATATATAAGCACATTGTGAAACGGAGGAAGTGTTTACATAGTACTCCCCACCGCCACCCCCACCCTCCCCGAACACACACACTTTAAATTTTAAGTCATTCTAAGAATCCCTAAAGAATCCCGAAGAGTTAAAACATCTTAAGTTTTAACTAAATTTATATGATGAGATAATAACATTTAGGATGTCAATAAAGTATTGAATTCTTTGTTAATTGTATTTTTTATAGTATATCTATTTAATGTCACAAATCTTTGTAATTCACTTCTATAATGTTAGTCAAACTTGAGATGCTTTTGACTTTTAAAGATACTTGAAATGTATGGTTTGTAAATTCGCATTGCATATCAGCATATGCATGGTCAGTGTATATATTCATGCTGCAAATAATTATTTTCTTAGTATTGTTTTATTCAATATTCAAATTGGAGAAATGTCCTTTCGCACATTTTTGTAAGAAAGTTTTTTCTTTGTATCCTTATTTAAATCTATGCAAATGGGAGTAAAGTCCTTCGGCATGTTTTGAAAGAAAAAGAGGACATCTGCAAGTCAAAAGGGCATCCCAATTCGCAAGCCAAAAGACAAATACTATAAATAATGTCCCTCCTTCCATGTTTTCCTGCAGTCCTGCTGAAGTTCCCTTCATGAAAGTGGAGCATTGTTCCGATGTTTGGGACTTGAATTTTGGTCCCATGCAAGTAAGCGGCGGAGTCACCTCAAAGCATAGGATCCAGCTGAGAAGTGACGGCATAAAGCGTAAAGCGCTATTATTCTATTGCATAACAGTTCTTTAACCCAATCATTTTACATTACTTTTGGTTCAGTGCCATTGTGCCCATGTCTGACAAAGCTAACCAAATTAACATTAGGTTTTAAGATCTTTGCGGTCAATAGGCTAGTGGCTATTGTGGTCAATAATTCATATAGAAAAAAAAAAAGTATAAATATACTATCTCTAGTGCTCTAGAGTGTGTTTTCAATCTTGGTAAGCAATAAGTTTTGAGAAAGAAAGCAACCTCAAAGTGCATCTTTAAACTTTTTTTTTTACTGATCGTTTGCCAAAATTGCTTGTTATTCTCAATAATAAATAGATCTAAGGCACTTTTTAGTGTCTATTTTCAAGAAGATGTATTTTTCATCAATTTTAGACACTATTTGGTTGGATGGCCAAATTTGGTTGGGTTTCTCTCTATCTTCTAGCCACCTTAGTTCACAAGTTTGCGAAAAAAAAAGAGCATAAAAATTTAGCTTAGTTGTGGTAAATTTTGTTTAAACAACAAAATTAGCCCCTTATCAGTTCATATGATTCTTAGATCTTAGTTCCTCTCTATCCATGAAACGTGGATATGTTACGAGGCTTTTATATTCCTTTCGTGAAAAAGGTGACCTTTTACTAGAAATAAGATTCCAAAGAATCATGTATTTTTGGATACTTCTTCCATTCTTTTTACATGTCATAGCGGGGGTGCGCTACTCGCGCTTGTAATTGAACTTTGCTGCTCTTCTTAAATTAATCAAACCCGGAAACCGGATCTTTCATAAGTTCTTTTTATCTAGACATAGGCATGGTCTCTTGGTTCAAAGAATCTTCACTATATTGCATTGAATGCTAAAACGACCATTATATTAGGATAGAGGGAGTATGTAGTTTCACAACACAGAAATTAATATGAGTATTTGGTGTAGTGAATCTAAAAACATAAATGTTATATTGTTATCGTGTATAAATTTTTTTAGAATTGTTAGTAAAAAGTTAGATATGTTTTACGTATTTTTAAATTAAACTAATGCGTCGTAGAAAAAACAGAGTAAAAGCAGTTTTAAGGTTTCGAAATAGAAGAGGGAAAAATCTGAATCTCAGGAGCAGCGTGACCCTGAAATGGTATGGGCCGTTCTTGAAAGAGAGAGAAAATGATGGGCCTTGCGTATGAGGCAACCGTGTGTGTTACTGCTCACGGCGGCCCGGCGAGTGCCAAAGCACCCTCCCCTCCCTCTATCTCCTCTCCACCCAAAATTTGCCTATCTCCTCTCAAAATAAAGGATGTGCCCATATTGTTCTTGCTGGTGGCGCCCTGGTGTTGCGAGACAGTGAAACAGAGAGCAAAGTCCAGCAGAGCTGTTAATGGCCTGCAATGCAATCTAAAATGGTTTTTCTGCCATTCAAAGGGACCAATTTCTTTACATCCTAATAAACCGTAAACGTATATAAACATTGGATACACATTAATCTCCTTTCCCTCTGAGAAGTAAAAGTATATATGAATCAAAACTATGGTAAAAGTGTACGCGGCGTGAGCTACATACAGACGTGCAAACCCACAGCTTTACGCGATCCTGTCTTTGGTTACCGCAGTCTAGTAATCTGGAGTGTCCGGCGACGTCGTGAACACCGGCTTGTCCTTGTCCACGACGGTGGCGGCTAGCGTGGCGCTGGTGCTGCTCTTTTGCGGCGCAGCGTTTGGCCTCGCCAGTAGCGGTGCACCAACACGTCCCGCATCGTGGGCCGGTCCTTCGGGGACTGGCCGCGCAGCAGAACCGCGATCCGCGAGCACCAGGGCATCTCACTCCCGGACGTGGTCGACGCGACCGCCGACGCCGGCGTCGAGCAGCTCCCTCCACGCCGCCAAAGCTGCTTCGCGCAGCCGCTGCTCCCTGATCCGCAGCCGACGATGTCCCTGGCTCTCGCCGCCGTACTCCGGCTCCGCGGGGCTGCGGGCCCCGTGAGGAGCTCGGGCAGAACGACCTGAAGCTGTATGTGTCGCTCGTCTGATCCACCTTCAGCGTGTACCCGTACTCTGCAGCAGGCAGCCGCAGAATAACATCGGCAAAGGGCCACTGAGGGCGTCGAGGTGTGGCGAGTCTCGCTGCGTTGACGGTGGGCGCGATGCGGGACGAGGAGCGATTAACGACTCTGGCCTGCGATGTAGTTGCAGTGGAGCCGGCGACCACGGACAGGGGCGCGTCCGTGCGCGCGCGCCATATGACGCGGGCGAGGCCGAAAGTCGGCGATCTTGGCGTCCCATGTTACGGTGTCGAGGAGCACGTTGCTTGACTTGACGTCGCGGTGGATGACCGGCGGCCGGCAGTCGTGGTGCAGGCACGCGAGGCCCGGCGGCGAGCGCCCGCCGCGACGTTGACTACCGCGACGCAGTCCACCAGCATCTTGCCCTTCCCCGCCCGTGCAGCGCTATCCTGCACAGGCCGCCGTTCACCGTAGTACTCGCTGGACAGCTCATCGTGTCCCATGCTGTTGTCGTCACGTAGCCCAGCATGCGCACGACGTTGCGGTGGCGGAGCCGGCCGAGGAGCTTCACCTCGGCGGCGAACTCGCCGCCTGCCTCCACGTCCTGCCGCCCGTCGACCGTGGCGGTCTCCTCCGGGCACCCGGCCGCGCGCCATAGCTTCTTGACGGCGACGACGGCGTGGTGGCGTGGCATGTCGGCGCGGTAGACCACGCCTGTGCCGCCCATCCCCACGATGTTGTCCTCCTGATGCAGGCGAGAACCGGCGCTGTGAAATTTCAGCCGCTGGAACGCCGTCAGGCGCCACGGCCACGCACCGCTCTGTCTTCCCCATGGCCTCGTCGCAGCATCCTCCATTGACGTACCACCGCTGGTACACCTGCTTCGCCAAGGAAGACGACGCCACATGCCGCAATCAAGACCGAGATGCCGATCGCCCACCCAGCGGCGATGTGTTTGCGTGTGAACGCTGGAGGCCAGACGCCCCTGTGACGAGGAGGCCCGAAGAGAGGTTGCTCCCGCACGGCGGCAGAACGCCACCACACAGGCCCGGGTTGCCAGCAAGGGGTCGTCGGGGCTAATGGTCCTCAACAGACCTGTTGTTGGCACGGGACCTGTAAGGTTGTTGTACGCCAGGTTGAGCATTTCGAGCGCCGGTGAGCTGCCGAAGTTGCTCGGTATCACGCCGGAGAAGAAGGTTGCTGAGAGATCGAGACAGACAATCGCCGACATCATGGCGATCGCACCAGGATCTGCCCGGTGAACCGATTACCCGAGGTTCAGCGAGACGAGCCTCTGGCACGACGCGAGGCTGGCCGGGATCGCACCGACAGCCGGTTGCTCGACAGGTCGAGGGCGGACAGCGATGGGCAACCACCAATCTCGTCCGGTACACCGCCGGTCAGCCTGCTTGCCGGCCGCCGCGAACGTTTGTAGCGTCGGGATGGACAGGATATTCGACGGCAGCGCGGACTGCAGCTGGTTGTGCGAGAGGTCGATGAAGGAGAGCGACGTCGAGAGCGCCAGATCGTCTGGGATCTCCCCGGACAGCTCGTTGCCGGCGAGCTCGAGACGCAGCAGCCGCGGAAGCCGGCCGAGCCCCGCGGGCACCGTGCCGTTGAGCCGATTGTTGTGAGCGCGCACGCGACGCGATGAGCACGTGGTCAGACCCGCCGGAATCGGGCCTGTGAAGACATTGTTGAACAGGATCAGCTTGTCAGGGTTGCCGCTGTCGCAGAGACCGGCCGGCACCGGTCCGGATTAAGGCGTCTGTCGACACGTCGAGCCACTGAAGCGGCTGCGCCCCCGCCAAGACGGCGGCAGCGGGCCCGTGAGGGAGCGTTCCATAGCTCCAACACCTCCAGCTTGGGGAGGTCGCCACGGCCGCCGGGATGCCGCCCTTGAGCCTGTTGCACATGAGGTCGGAGCAGCTGCAGATTGGCGAGTTGCTGAGCCTCCACCGGCATCGTGCCGGTGAGGGCGTTGCCAGAGATGTCCAGCATGTCAAAGGGAGGTGAGGTTGCCAATCTCCTAAATGGGCCGCCAATGTTGTTCTGTAGAGGTAGACGGTGTTGAGGTACGATAGCCGGCCGAGCTCCGGCGGGATAGGGCCTTCCAGCTTGCCGATCGCCAGGTCGAGATACTGGAGCTTCGCGAGGTTGCCAATTGCAGCCGGGATCGCGCCTGTGAACTCATTGTAGCCACAATGAGCTGCTCCAATGCGGTCATCTCGAACAGTTCGGCTGGGAGAGCGCCGCCGAGATTGTTGCCGGAGAGGCCCAAGAACTTGAGCTTCTTGAGCTTGCCGTAGGACTTCGGAATCGTGCCGGAGAAGTAGCCGCCCCTAAAGTCGAGCGACTCGAGCGCCGTGGCGTTGCCGATGTCGGCCGGGAGCGGGCCGGCGAAGTTGTTGCCCGACGCGTTGAGGGATGTCAACGAGGAGAGAGCACCGACACCGGCGGGGAAGTGGCCGGCGAAGTTGTTGTCGCTGACATCCAACTCCTGGAGCGTCGGAACGGACACGAGCACCAGAGGCAGCTCGTGCTCGAACGCATTGCTCTGCAGGATGATCGAGGTGAGGCCGGTGAGGCCGAGGATGTCGTCGGGGATGGTGCCGCTCAGGTTCATGCCGGCGAGGTTGAGGCCGGTGACCACGCCCCGGGCATTGCAACGCACGCCGTCCCAGGTACAGTGTGACGAGGCCGACGCCGAATTCCAGCCCCCGAGTATACCCAAGGGGTCGACGAGCGACGCCTTGAGGGCAAGCAACGCCGCGGCCTCGTCGGCGGCGGCATTGCACGCGGCAATGCAGCACAGGAGCGCCAAGGAGAAGGATAAGGGGAAGAACAGGTGTAGAGTGCTACCAAGCCTTGGAGTAGCACTTGTCATGCTCGGCTCTTGTGTTCTTCCCTTCTCCCTTCACTCCTCTGCCACCTCCTGCTTCTCCTTCACTGGCAGAGTTGTGCTTTCATTGACTTGTTTGAAGCAATAGAGAAATGGAGGGAAACTCGCAGGAAAGTATATAGGGAGGGTCATGTCTATGATTAGGATCAGATTAATCGAATAATTTATGTGTTTGGCGATGGATTGGATGATAAAAAAATAGTTTGCTGGTGGCATGGCATGATACTGCATTGGTATATACTGCTGCGTTGTAGTAGTGTTAGGTACATGGTTCAGTAGCCTCTGTGGGTCCTTGGGTAGCACAAGAACAGCTCGGTATGAGAGTGTAAAGGTTGGGAGGAGGCATGGACATAGGCTGGAAATGCCTTTGGAATTATTGAGAGTTTGGGGAGACATGGCCCATGTGGTGAAGGGAATGTGTGAAAGGCGGATTGGTCACTCGTCATTGAGAGAGAAGTTTGTCTTGTTGGGTTAAACAAACGGAATTTGCAATGATTGTATAAACGCAGAACATGGGGTTTCCACTGGAGTTTATTCCCTATTGTGTTTTTTTGTAGGCAGGGCACAGGCATAGTCATTTTTTTCAGTTATGATGAATATTGGTGCTATGAAGAGTTGATTCAGCTTGAGGTTACCTTTTCTTGTGCTGAAGATCTCTGAAGCACACATCACGATTAGTTTGTGTCAATTTGACAATTATTTCAAGTAAGTTACTGGCATGCAAGAAAGTAGTTGTATTGTGTTCTGAGTTTGGAAAGCACTGAATACTACTAGTAACAAGCTGTTTTTATTACCATTTTCCGAAGAAATGAAGACCTCATAAGAAGCACTAAACTGGACAATGAGTCCACTAAACTGGACAGGCATGGTTAATGCCAAGATTACTTTATTTGCCTCTGGGCTAGCATAGTAGTATATACTACTATAAGGAAGCAAAGGCTCATAAAGGAACAGCAGCAAGCGTGCTGTGGGTGTTTAACAAATGACTGATTCTAAAAAGTAGTACTTTTAATCTCATGTTGCAGTGTCAGTGTACAATGGAAGCAGTGTCAGTGATCCTTGCAGGATGGAAATCTATTGACACTGTAAGATTCTGTTCCAGGTGTCATCAGTAGAGTGTAGAAAAGGAGCAGGAATCTTCTATCCTTCTTTTTGGTTAGGCTTTCCTGCCGGCAAGAACAAATCACGCTTAATCTCTAAATCATTGGCCATTAGTCAGTGATAACACTGTACAGATCTAACAGTCAAGTGAGGTTTTTAATGGTACATTGTCGAATCATACAAGTGAATCATAATGCCCTTACATTCCTAGTAGATCTACTATTACAGTATTACCAATTTACCACAATAGTGAGAGTAATATTTATGCAGCTTTCAGTAAACAAATCGTAAACTGGTCTGCATTTGTTTCAACGTTGTATCCGAGCTCTTAAAAATTTTCAAAAGTAAAATTGCACTTATCTGCAAAAAGATTGGCGGAAGCTGGGAGGAACAGGCATATTGGAAATTTGTTGTTAGTTAGTCATTGAACATGTTTCTTGATAATGGTACAGAAGCATATACACAACTTGCCCAGGCCAAATAATTTCGAACACATGGAAGTCCGATTCTCTCTATATTGATTAGATTCTTGAGGACGTCAGGCTTTTAGTTTTCCTATAAAGCACATTGGTGTGCTAGATTGTCAATGTTTGGGAATCTTTAGTTCTTTACCTTTAAGGCGTTGTCCTGAACTTTTGACACCTTGTAAAAGCTACAATTTCTGTACGTTTTCCATATACTGGTTCTATAGTATGTAAATTTTTTTATTTTTTTGTTTGCCTTAAATATATGACTAAAAAAATAATCTCCCAATGACAATTTTTCTGTTTCTTATACATATTGTCCTGATTAATAGAGAAATAAAGTTGATGAAATAGCAATCCTTCATTTCATTTGCTTATTTTTATCCTTTTTCTATCTGTGAAGAAATCTACGGTGTGGAAGTCCCATAGAATTTCAAATGACA
>JADLZK010002819.1:0-31054 GCA_015847255.1 Hyparrhenia diplandra
AGGCGAGGCATTTGATTCCACAACCGCGAAAAAAGTCTATACTCGATTCTATATCGGTTGGAAACTTCTCTTAACCTATCCACCCTAACTTCCTATGTACCTTTTCGTGTGGTTCCCCTTCTTGTTTTGCATGCGGAGGTCGACACAAAAGATTTTGATGGAATTCCAAGATTTCCTCTAAACAAGCGCCACTTTGAGGCCTATGACAAGTGATTCTTAGAAAAAGTCTCTAATGGTCCACTTGTTCAAATTTAGGTTCTCTAGGGTGAGGCATTTGATTCCACAACCGAAAAAAAGTCTAGCTCGATTCTATATCTGGATTGGAAACTTCTCTATGTTTTGAGTTCACGTAGAAATCAATGCCAGCAGCCGCTAATGTCACATCTAGAAACATATATTAACGGTTGGGGAATGCAATGTAATTGATCCAACCATCATCTAACCAATCCACCCTAACTTCCTATGTACCTTTCGTGCCGCTCCCTTTTTGTTTTTTGGATGTAGGTTCCATTACGTAGATTTTCGATGGAGTTCCATGATTTCACTCTAAACAAGTGCTACTTTGAGGCCTATGACAAGTGATTTTTTAGAAAAAACTCTCTAATGGTCCACTTGTTCAAATTTAGGTTCTCTAGGGCTGAGGCATTTGATTCCACAACCGCGAAAAAAGTCTAGCTCGATTCTATAGCCAGATTGGAAACTTCTCTTAACCTATCCACCGTAACTTTCTATGTACCTTTCATGTCGTTCCCTTCTTGTTTTGGTACGGAGGTCGACACAAAGATTTTCGATGGAATTCCAAGATTTCACTCTAAACAAGCGCTACTTTGAGGCCTATGACAAGTCATTCTTTAAAAGTCTCTAATGGTGCACTTGTTCAAATTTAGGTTCTCTTGGGTGAGGCATTTGATTCCACAACCGTCAAAAAGTCTAGCTCGATTCTATATCCGGATTGGAAACTTCTCTTTGTTTTGAGTTCACGTAGAAATCAACGCCGCCAGTCGCTAATGTCACATCCTAGAAACATATATTAACGGTTGTGGAATGCAATGTAATTGATCCTACCAACATCTTACCAATCCACCCTAACTTCCTATGTACCTTTCGTGCCGCTCCCTTCTTGTTTCTGCACGAGGTCCATTACGTAGATTTTCGATGGAATTCCATGATTTCACTCTAAACAAGTGCTACTTTGAGGCCTATGACAAGTGATTTTAGAAAAACTCTCTAATGGTCCACTTGTTCAAATTTAGGTTCTCTAGGGTGAGGCATTTGATTCCACAACCGCGAAAAAGTCGAGCTCGATTCTATATCCGATTGGAAACTTCTCTTTGTTTTGAGTTCGCGATGAAATCAGCGCCCGCAGTCCCTAATGTCACATCCAAACATATATTAACGGTTGGGGGACGCCATGTAATTGATCCTACCATCATCTAACCTACCCACCCTAACTTCCTATGTACTTTTCGTGTCGTTCCCCTTCTTGTTTTGGTACGGAGGTTGACACAACGATTTTCGATGGAATTCCAAGATTTCACTCTAAACAAGCGCTACTTTGAGGCCTATGACAAGTGATTCTTAGAAAAACTCTAATGGTCCACTTGTTCAAATTTAGGTTCTCTAGGGGAGGCATTTGATTCCACAACCGCGAAAAAGTCTAGCTCGATTCCAGAGCCAGATTGGAAACTTCTCTTAACCTATCCACCCTAACTTCCTATGTAACTTTCGTGTCGTTCCCCTTCTTGTTTCTAATGGTCCAGACGGAGGTCGACATAAAGATTTTCGATGGAATTCCAAGATTTCACTCAAAACAAGTGCTACGTTGAGGCCGATGACAACTGATTCTTAGAAAAACTCTCTAATGGTCCACTTGTTCAAATTTAGGTTCTCTAGGGGGCGAGGCATTTGATTCCACAAAAAAAAAAAAAAGTCTAGCTCGATTCTATATCCGGATTGGAAACTCTCTCTTAACCTATCCACCCTAACTTCCTATGTACCTTTCGTGTCGTTCCCCTTCTTGTTTCGGCACGGAGGTCGACACAAAGATTTTCGATGGAATTCCAAGATTTCACTCTAAACAAGCGCTACTTTGAGGCCTATGACAAGTGATTCTTAGAAAAAGTCTCTAATGGTCCACTTGTTCAAATTTAGGTTCTCTAGGGTGAGGCATTTGATTCCACAAACCGTGAAAAAAGTCTAGCTCGATTCTAAATCCGATTGGAAACTTCTCTATGTTTTGAGTTCACATAGAAATCAATGCCGCCGATCGCTAATGTCACATCTAGAAACATATATTAACGGGTTGGGGAATGCAATGTAATTGATCCTACCATCATCTAACCAATCCACCCTAACTTCCTATGTACGCTTTCGTGCCGTTCCCCTTTTTGTTCTCGGTATGTAGGTCGAATACGTAGATTTTCGATGGAGTTCCATGATTTCACTCTAAACAAGTGCTACTTTGAGGCCTATGACAAGTGATTTTTAGAAAACTCTCTAATGGTCCACTTGTTCAAATTTAGGTTCTCTAGGGAGGCATTTGATTCCACAACCGCGAAAAAGTCTAGCTCAATTCTTTAGCCAGATTGAAAACTTCTCTTAACCTATCCACCGTAACTTTCTATGTACCTTTCATGTCGCTCCTTCTTGTTTCTTGTTTTGGATGGAGGCTCCACACAAAGATTTTCGATGGAATTCCATGATTTCACTCTAAACAAGTGCAACTTTGAGGCCTATGAAAAGTGATTTTTAGAAAAACTCTCTAATGGTGCACTTGTTCAAATTTAGGTTCTCTTGGGTGAGGCATTTGATTCCACAACCGCGAAAAAGTCTAGCTCGATTCTATATCCCGGATTGGAAACTTCTCTTTGTTTTGAGTTCACGTAGAAATCAACGCCGCCAGATCGCTAATGTCACATCCTAGAAACATATATTAACGGTTGTGGAATGCAATGTAATTGATCCTACCAACATCTAACCAATCCACCCTAACTTCCTATGTACCTTTCGTGTCGCTCCCCTTCTTGTTTCTGAGACGTAGGTCGACACAAAGATTTTCGATGGAATTCCATGATTTCACTCTAAACAAGTGCTACTTTGAGGCCTATGACAAGTGATTTTTAGAAAAACTCTCTAATGGTCCACTTGTTCAAATTTAGGTTCTCTAGGGTGAGGCATTTGATTCCACAAACCGAAAAAAAGTCGAGCTCGATTCTATATCCGGATTGGAAACTTCTCTTTGTTTTGAGTTCGCGATGAAATCAGCGCCGCGCAGCCCCTAATGTCACATCTAGAAACATATATTAACGGTTGGGGGACGCCATGTAATTGATCCTACCATCATCTAACCTACCCACCCTAACTTCCTATGTACTTTCGTGTCGTTTCCCCTTCTTGTTTTGGTACGGAGGTCGACACAACGATTTTCGATGGAATTCCAAGATTTCACTCTAAACAAGCGCTACTTTGAGGCCTATGACAAGTGATTCTTAGAAAAACTCTCTAATGGTCCACTTGTTCAAATTTAGGTTCTCTAGGGGAGGCATTTGATTCCACAACCGCTAAAAAAGTCTAGCTCGATCAGTAGCCAGATTGGAAACTTCTCTTAACCTATCCACCCTAACTTCCTATGTAACTTTCGTGTCGGTCCCCTTCTTGTTTCTATGACGGAGGTCGACATAAAGATTTTCGATGGAATTCCAAGATTTCACTCAAAACAAGTGCTACGTTGAGGCCGATGACAACTGATTCTTAGAAAAACTCTCTAATGGTCCACTTGTTCAAATTTAGGTTCTCTAGGGCGAGGCATTTGATTCCACAACCGCGAAAAAGTCTAGCTCGATTCTATATCCGGATTGGAAACTTCTCTTAACCTATCCACCCTAACTTCCTATGTACCTTTCGTGTCGCTCCCCTTCTTGTTTCTGCACGGAGGTCGCACACAAAGATTTTCGATGGAATTCCAAGATTTCACTCTAAACAAGCGCTACTTTGAGGCCTATGACAAGTGATTCTTAGAAAAAGTCTCTAATGGTCCACTTGTTCAAATTTAGGTTCTCTAGGGTGAGGCATTTGATTCCACAACCGTGAAAAAGTCTAGCTCGATTCTAAATCCGGATTGGAAACTTCTCTATGTTTTGAGTTCACATAGAAATCAATGCCAGCAGTCGCTAATGTCACATCTAGAAACATATATTAACGGTTGGGGAATGCAATGTAATTGATCCTACCATCATCTAACCAATCCACCCTAACTTCCTATGCACGTTTCGTGCCATTCCCCTTTTTTTGTTTCGGTATGTAGGCTTCGATTACGTAGATTTTCGATGGAGTTCCATGATTTCACTCTAAACAAGTGCTACTTTGAGGCCTATGACAAGTGATTTTTAGAAAGACTCTAATGGTCCACTTGTTCAAATTTAGGTTCTCTAGGGCGAGGCATTTGATTCCACAACCGCGAAAAAGTCTAGCTCAATTCTTTAGCCAGATTGAAAACTTCTCTTAACCTATCCACCGTAACTTTCTATGTACCTTTCATGTCGTTCCCCTTCTTGTTTTGGATGGAGGTCTTCCACACAAAGATTTTCGATGGAATTCCATGATTTCACTCTAAACAAGTGCAACTTTGAGGCCTATGAAAAGTGATTTTTAGAAAAACTCTCTAATGGTCCACTTGTTCAAATTTAGGTTCTCTAGGGTGAGGCATTTGATTCTTCAACCGCGAATAAGTCTAGCTCGATTCTATATCCGGATTGGAAACTTCTCTTTGTTTTGAGTTCGCGATGAAATCAGCGCCCGCAGTCCCCAATGTCACATCCGTAAACATATATTAATGGTTAGGGAACGCCATGTAATTGATCCTACCATCATCTAACCTACCCACCCTAACTTCCTATGTACCTTTCGTGTCGTTCCCCTTCTTGTTTTGATACGGAGGTCCGACACAACGATTTTCGATGGAATTCCAAGATTTCACTCTAAACAAGCGCTACATTGAGGCCTATGACAAGTGATTCTTAGAAAAACTCTCTAATGGTCCACTTGTTCAAATTTAGGTTCTCTAGGGGAGGCATTTGATTCCACAACCGCGAAAAAGTCTAGTTCGATTCTATATCCGGATTGGAAACTTCTCTTAACCTATCCACCCTAACTTCCTATGTACCTTTTCGTGTCGTTCCCCTTCTTGTTTGCAGACGGAGGTCGACACAAAGATTTTCGATGGAATTCCAAGATTTCACTCTAAACAAGCGCTACTTTGAGGCCTATGACAAATGATTCTTAGAAAAAGTCTCTAATGGTCCACTTGTTCAAATTTAGGTTCTCTAGGGTGAGGCATTTGATTCCACAACCGCGAAAAAGTCTACCTCGATTCTATATCTGGATTGGAAACTTCTCTATGTTTTGAGTTCACGTAGAAATCAACGCCAGCCGATACCGCTAATGTCACATCTAGAAACATATATTAACGGTTGGGGAATGCAATGTAATTGATCCTACCAACAACTAACCAATCCACCCTAACTTCCTATGTACCTTTCGTGTCGTTCCCCTTCTTGTTTTTTGCACGTAGGTCTAATACAAAGATTTTCGATGGAATTCCAAGATTTCACTCTAAACAAGCGCTACATTGAGGCCTATGACAAGTGATTCTTAGAAAAACTCTCTAATGGTCCACTTGTTCAAATTTAGGTTCTCTAGGGGAGGCATTTGATTCCACAACCGTGAAAAAGTCTAGTTTGATTCTATATCCGGATTGGAAACTTCTCTTAACCTATCCACCCTAACTTCCTATGTACCTTTCATGTCGTTCCCCTTCTTGTTTCTGCAGACGAGGTCGACACAAAGATTTTTGATGGAATTCCAAGATTTCACTCTAAACAAGGGCTACTTTGAGGCCTATGACAAGTGATTCTTAGAAAAACTCTCTAATAGTCCACTTGTTCAAATTTAGGTTCTCTAGGGTGAGGCATTTGATTCCACAACCGCGAAAAAGTCTAGCTCGATTCTAAATCCGGATTGGAAACTTCTCTATGTTTTGAGTTCACGTAGAAATCAACGCCAGCAGTCGCTAATGTCACATCTAGAAACATATATTAACGGTTGGGGAATGCAATGTAATTGATCCTACCATCATCTAACCAATCCACCCTAACTTCCTATGTACCTTTCGTGCCGTTCCCTTTTTTTTGTTTGATGTAGGTCTAATACGTAGATTTTCGATGGAGTTCCATGATTTCACTCTAAACAAGTGCTACTTTGAGGCCTATGACAAGTGATTTTTAGAAAGACTCTCTAATGGTCCACTTGTTCAAATTTAGGTTCTCTAGGGCGAGGCATTTGATTCCACAACCGCGAAAAAGTCTATCTCAATTCTATAGCCAGATTGGAAACTTCTCTTAACCTATCCACCGTAACTTTCTATGTACCTTTCATGTCGTTCCCCTTCTTGTTTAACGGTATGGAGGTCGACACAAAGATTTTCGATGGAATTCCATGATTTCACTCTAAACAAGTGCTACTTTTGAGGCCTATGAAAAGTGATTTTTAGAAAACTCTAATGGTCCACTTGTTTCAAATTTAGGTTCTCTAGGGTGAGGCATTTGATTCCACATGACGAAAAAGTCTAGCTCGATTCTATATCCGGATTGAAACTGCTCTTTGTTTTGAGTTCGCGATGAAATCAGCGGAGGCATCCCTAATGTCACATCCGTAAACATATATTAACGGTTGGGGAATGCCATGTAATTGATCCTACCATCATCTAACCTACCCACCCTAACTTCCTATGTACCTTTTCGTGTCGTTCCCCTTCTTGTTTTGCATTGCTTCCATTCGACACAACGATTTTCGATGGAATTCCAAGATTTCACTCTAAACAAGCGCTACATTGAGGCCTATGACAAGTGATTCTTAGAAAAACTCTCTAATGGTCCACTTGTTCAAATTTAGTTTCTCTAGGGGGAGGCATTTGATTCCACAACCGCGAAAAAAGTCTAGTTCGATTCTATATCCGGATTGGAAACTTCTCTTAACCTGTCCACCCTAACTTCCTATGTACCTTTTTCGTGTCGTTCCCTTCTTGTTTTGCATTTGCGGAGGTCGACACAAAGATTTTCGATGGAATTCCAAGATTTCACTCTAAACAAGCGCTACTTTGAGGCCTATGACAAGTCATTCTTAGAAAAACTCTCTAATAGTCCACTTGTTCAAATTTAGGTTCTCTAGTGTAGGGCATTTGATTCCACAAATCACAAGAAGTCTAGCTCGTTTCTAAAGCCGGATTGGAAACTACTCTTTGTTTTGAGTTTAGGCTGAAATGAGAGTCAGCAGTCCGTAATGTCACATCCTAGAAACATATATTAACGGTTGGGGAACACAACGTAATTGATCCTACCATCATCTAGCCTATCCACCGTAAATTCCTTGTACCTTTCGTGTCGCTTCCGCTTCTTGTTTTGCATGACGGAGGTTGACCCAAAGATTTTCGATGGAATTCCAAGATTTCACTCTAAACAAGCGCTACTTTGAGGCCTATGACAAGTGATTCTTAGAAAAACTCTCTAATGGCCTACATGTTCAAATTTAGGTTCTCTAGGGTGAGGCATTTGATTCCACAACCGCGAAAAAGTCTATCTCGATTCTATAGCCAGATTGGAAACTTCTCTTAACCTATCGACACTAAGTTTCTATGTACCTTTTCGTGTCATTCCTTCTTGTTTTGATGCGGAGGTCGACATAAAGATTTTCGATGGAATTCCAAGATTTCACTCTAAACAAATGCTACGTTGAGGCCTATGACAAGTGATTCTTAGAAAAACTCTCTAATGGTCCACTTGTTCAAATTTAGGTTCTCTAGGGTGAGGCATTTGATTCCACAACCGCGAAAAAGTCTAGCTCGATTCTATATCCGGATTGGAAACTGCTCTTTGTTTTGAGTTCGCGATGAAATCAGCGCCCAGTAAATTCCTAATGTCACATCCTTAAACATATATTAACAGTTGGGGAATGCCATGTAATTGATCCTACCATCATCTAACCTACCCACCCTAACTTCCTATGTACCTTTCGTGTCGTTCCCCTTCTGTTTTTGCACGGAGGTCGACACAACGATTTTCGATGGAATTCCAAGATTTCACTCTAAACAAGCGCTACATTGAGGCCTATGACAAGTGATTCTTAGAAAAACTCTCTAATGGTCCACTTGTTCAAATTTAGTTTCTCTAGGGGAGGCATTTGATTCCACAACCGCGAAAAAGTCTAGTTCGATTCTATATCCGGATTGGAAACTTCTCTTAACCTGTCCACCCTAACTTCCTATGTACCTTTCGTGTCGATTTCCCCTTCTTGTTTTGGTGAGGTCGACACAAAGATTTTCGATGGAATTCCAAGACTTCACTCTAAACAAGCGCTACTTTGAGGCCTATGACAAGTGATTCTTAGAAAAACTCTCTAATGGCCTACATGTTCAAATTTAGGTTCTCTAGGGTGAGGCATTTGATTCCACAACCGCGAAAAAAGTCTATCTCGATTCTATAGCCGATTGGAAACTTCTCTTAACCTATCGACACTAAGTTTCTATGTACCTTTTCGTGTCATTCCCTTTGTTTTGCAGACGGAGGTCGACATAAAGATTTTCGATGGAATTCCAAGATTTCACTCTAAACAAATGCTACGTTGAGGCCTATGACAAGTGATTCTTAGAAAAACTCTCTAATGGTCCACTTGTTCAAATTTAGGTTCTCTAGGCGAGGCATTTGATTCCACAACCGTGAAAAAAGTCTAGCTCGATTCTATAGCCAGATTGGAAACTTCTCTTAACCTATCCATCGTAACTTTCTATGTACCTTTCATGTCATTCCCTTCTTGTTTTTGGCACGGAGGTCGTCACACAAAGATTTTCGATGGAATTCCAAGATTTCACTCTAAACAAGCTACTTTGAGGCCTATGACAAATGATTCTTAGAAAAAGTCTCTAATGGTCCACTTGTTCAAATTTAGGTTCTCTAGGGTGAGGCATTTGATTCCACAACCGCGAAAAAGTCTACCTCGATTCTATATCCGGATTGGAAATTTCTCTATGTTTTGAGTTCACGTAGAAATCAACGCCGCCAATCGCTAATGTCACATCTAGAAACATATATTAACGGTTGGGGAATGCAATGTAATTGATCCTACCAACAACTAACCAGTCCACCCTAACTTCCTATGTACCTTTCGTGCCGTTCCCCTTCTTGTTTTTGATGCGTAGGTCGAGACAGACAGAGATTTTTGATGGAATTCCAAGATTTCACTCGTAAACAAGCGCTACATTGAGGCCTATGACAAGTGATTCTTAGAAAAACTCTCTAATGGTCCACTTGTTCAAATTTAGGTTCTCTAGGGGGAGGCATTTGATTCCACAACCGCTAAAAAGTCTAGTTTGATTCTATATCCGGATTGGAAACTTCTCTTAACCTATCCACCGTAACTTTCTATGTACCTTTCATCGATTTCCCCTTCTTGTTTCGGTATGGAGGTCGACACAAAGATTTTCGATGGAATTCCATGATTTCACTCTAAACAAGTGCTACTTTGAGGCCTATGAAAAGTGATTTTTAGAAAAACTCTCTAATGGTCCACTTGTTCAAATTTAGGTTCTCTAGGGTGAGGCATTTGATTCCACAACCGCGAAAAAGTCTAGCTCGATTCTAAATCCGGATTGGAAACTTCTCTTTGTTTTGAGTTCGCGATGAAATCAGCGCCCGCAGATCCCTAATGTCACATCCGTAAAACATATATTAACGGTTGGGGAACGCCATGTAATTGATCCTACCATCATCTAACCTACCCACCCTAACTTCCTATGTACCTTTCGTGTCGATTTCCCCTTTTTTGTTTTTGATGCGGAGGTCGACACAACGATTTTCGATGGAATTCCAAGATTTCACTCTAAACAAGCGCTACTTTGAGGCCTATGACAAGTGATTCTTAGAAAAACTCTCTAACGGTCCACTTGTTCAAATTTAGGTTCTCTAGGGGAGGCATTTGATTCCACAACCGCGAAAAAGTCTAGTTCGATTCTATATCCAGATTGGAAACTTCTCTTAACCTGTCCACCCTAACTTCCTATGTACCTTTCGTGTCGCTCCCCTTCTTGTTTTGGTGCAGACGGAGGTCGACACAAAGATTTTCGATGGAATTCCAAGATTTCACTCTAAACAAGGGCTACTTTGAGGCCTATGACAAGTGATTCTTAGAAAAACTCTCTAATAGTCCACTTGTTCAAATTTAGGTTCTCTAGTGTAGGGCATTTGATTCCACAACCGAAGAAGTCTAGCTCGTTTCTAAAGCCGGATTGGAAACTACTCTTTTGTTTTTAGTTCAAGGCTGAAATGAGAGTCAAGCAGTCCGTAATGTCACATCGAAACATATATTAACGGTTGGGGAACACAACGTAATTGATCCCGCCATCATCTAACCTATCCACCGTAAATTCTTTGTACCTTACGTGTCGTTCCGCTTCTTATTTTGCATGCGGAGGTTGACCCAAAGATTTTCGATGGAATTCCAAGACTTCAATCTAAACAAGCGCTACTTTGAGGCCTATGACAAGTGATTCTTAGAAAAACTCTCTAATGGCCTACTTGTTCAAATTTAGGTCTCTCGGGTGAGGCATTTGATTCCACAACCGCGAAAAAGTCTAGCTCGATTCTATAGCCAGATTGAAACTTCTCTTAACCTATCGACACTAAGTTTCTATGTAACTTTCGTGTCATTCCGTTGTTTTTCGGTATGGAGGTCGACATAAAGATTTTCGATGGAATTCCAAGATTTCACTCTAAACAAGTGCTACGTTGAGGCCTATGACAAGTGATTCTTAGAAAAACTCTCTAATGGTCCACTTGTTCAAATTTAGGTTCTCTAGGGCGAGGCATTTGATTCCACAACCGTGAAAAAAGTCTAGCTCGATTCTATAGCCAGATTGGAAACTTCTCTTTGTTTTGTCCACCGTAACTTTCTATGTACCTTTCATGTCATTCCCCTTCTTGTTTTTGGTACGGAGGTCGACACAAAGATTTTCGATGGAATTCCAAGATTTCACTCTAAACAAGCGCTACTTTGAGGCCTATGACAAATGATTCTTAGAAAAAGTCTCTAATGGTCCACTTGTTCAAATTTAGGTTCTCTAGGGTGAGGCATTTGATTCCACAACCGCGAAAAAGTCTACCTCGATTCTAAATCCGGATTGGAAACTTCTCTATGTTTTGAGTTCACGAAAGAAATCAACGCCAGCGAGTCGCTAATGTCACATCTAGAAACATATATTAACGGTTGGGGAATGCAATGTAATTGATCCTACCATCATCTAACCAATCCATCCCCTAACTTCCTATGTACCTTTCGTGTCGTTCCCCTTTTTGTTTTTGGTATGTAGGTCGATACAAAGATTTTCGATGGAGTTCCATGATTTCACTCTAAACAAGTGCTACTTTGAGGCCTATGACAAGTGATTTTTAGAAAGACTCTCTAATGGTCCACTTGTTCAAATTTAGGTTCTCTAGGGCGAGGCATTTGATTCCACAACCGCGAAAAAGTCTAGCTCAATTCTATAGCCAGATTGGAAACTTCTCTTAACCTATCCACCGTAACTTTCTATGTACCTTTCATGTCGTTCCCCTTCTTGTTTTCGGTATGGAGGTCGACACAAAGATTTTCGATGGAATTCCATGATTTCACTCTAAACAAGTGCTACTTTGAGGCCTATGAAAAGTGATTTTTAGAAAAACTCTCTAATGGTCCACTTGTTCAAATTTAGGTTCTCTAGGGTGAGGCATTTGATTCCACAAACCGCGAAAAAGTCTAGCTCGATTCTATATCCGGATTGGAAACTTCTCTTTGTTTTGAGTTCGCGATGAAATCAGCGCCCGCAATCCCTAATGTCACATCCGTAAACATATATTAACGGTTGGGGAACGCCATGTAATTGATCCTACCATCATCTAACCTACCCACCCTAACTTCCTATGTACCTTTTCGTGTCGTTCCCCTTCTTCTTTGCATGCGGAGGTCGACACAACGATTTTCGATGGAATTCCAAGATTTCACTCTAAACAAGCGCTACATTGAGGCCTATGACAAGTGATTCTTAGAAAAACTCTCTAATGGTCCACTTGTTCAAATTTAGGTTCTCTAGGGGAGGCATTTGATTCCACAACCGCGAAAAAAGTCTAGTTCGATTCTATATCCGGATTGGAAACTTCTCTTAACCAGTCCACCCTAACTTCCTATGTACCTTTCGTGTCGTTCCCTTCTTGTTTCGCACGGAGGTCGACACAAAGATTTTCGATGGAATTCCAAGATTTCCTCTAAACAAGGGCTACTTTGAGGCCTATGACAAGTGATTCTTAGAAAAACTCTCTAATAGTCCACTTGTTCAAATTTAGGTTCTCTAGTGTAGGGCATTTGATTCCCAAACCAAGAAGAAGTCTAGCTCGTTTCTAAAGCCGGATTGGAAACTACTCTTTGTTTTGAGTTCACGCTGAAATGAGAGTCACAGTCCGTAATGTCACATCCGAAACATATATTAACAGTTGGGGAACACAACGTAATTGATCCTGCCATCATCTAACCTATCCACCGTAAATTCCTTGTACCTTTTCGTGTGATTTTTCCGCTTCTTATTTCGCATCGGAGGTTGACCCAAAGATTTTCGATGGAATTCCAAGACTTCACTCTAAACAAGCGCTACTTTGAGGCCTATGACAAGTGATTCTTAGAAAAACTCTCTAATGGCCTACTTGTTCAAATTTAGGTTCTCTAGGGTGAGGCATTTGATTCCACAACCGCGAAAAGTCTAGCTCGATTCTATAGCCAGATTGGAAACTTCTCTTAACCTATCAACACTAAGTTTCTATGTACCTTTCGTGTCATTCCCGTTGAAATGGAGGTCGACATAAAGATTTTCGATGGAATTCCAAGATTTCACTCTAAACAAGTGCTACGTTGAGGCCTATGACAAGTGATTCTTAGAAAAACTCTCTAATGGTCCACTTGTTCAAATTTAGGTTCTCTAGGCGAGGCATTTGATTCCACAACCGTGAAAAAGTCTAGCTCGATTCTATAGCCGGATTGGAAACTTCTCTTAACCTATCCACCGTAACTTTCTATGTACCTTTCATGTCATTCCCTTCTTGTTTTGCACGGAGGTCGACACAAAGATTTTCGATGTAATTCCAAGATTTCACTCTAAACAAGCGCTACTTTGAGGCCTATGACAAATGATTCTTAGAAAAAAGTCTCTAATGGTCCACTTGTTCAAATTTAGGTTCTCTAGGGTGAGGCATTTGATTCCACAACGCGAAAAAAAGTCTACCTCGATTCTATATCCGGATTGGAAACTTCTCTATGTTTTGAGTTCACGTAGAAATCAACGCCGCCAGTCGCTAATGTCACATCTAGAAACATATATTAACGGTTGGGGAATGCAATGTAATTGATCCTACCAACAACTAACCAGTCCACCCTAACTTCCTATGTACCTTTCATGCCGTTCCCCTTCTTGTTTCGGTACGTAGGTCGAGACAGAGATTTTTGATGGAATTCCAAGATTTCACTCTAAACAAGCGCTACATTGAGGCCTATGACAAGTGATTCTTAGAAAAACTCTCTAATGGTCCACTTGTTCAAATTTAGGTTCTCTAGGGGGAGGCATTTGATTCCACAACCGCGAAAAAGTCTAGTTTGATTCTATATCCGGATTGGAAACTTCTCTTAACCTATCCACCCTAACTTCCTATGTACCTTTCGTGTCATTCCCCTTCTTGTTTCGGTACGGAGGTCGACACAAAGATTTTCGATGGAATTCCAAGATTTCACTCTAAACAAGGGCTACTTTGAGGCCTATGACAAGTGATTCTTAGAAAAACTCTCTAATAGTCCACTTGTTCAAATTTAGGTTCTCTAGGGTGAGGCATTTGATTCCACAACCGCGAAAAAGTCTAGCTCGATTCTAAATCCGGATTGGAAACTTCTCTATGTGTTGAGTTCACGTAGAAATCAACGCCGCAAGCCGCTAATGTCACATCTAGAAACATATATTAACGGTTGGGGAATGCAATGTAATTGATCCTACCATCATCTAACCAATCCACCCTAACTTCCTATGTACCTTTCGTGCCGTTCCCCTTTTTGTTTCGGTATGTAGGTCGACACTGAGATTTTCGATGGAGTTCCATGATTTCACTCTAAACAAGTGCTACTTTGAGGCCTATGACAAGTGATTTTTAGAAAGACTCTCTAATGGTCCACTTGTTCAAATTTAGGTTCTCTAGGGCGAGGCATTTGATTCCACAAATCGCGAAAAAGTCTAGCTCAATTCTATAGCCAGATTGGAAACTTCTCTTAACCTATCCAATCGTAACTTTCTATGTACCTTTCATGTCGTTCCCTTCTTGTTTCGGTATGGAGGTCGACACAAAGATTTTCGATGGCGGGAATTCCATGATTTCACTCTAAACAAGTGCTACTTTGAGGCCTATGAAAAGTGATTTTTAGAAAAACTCTCTAATGGTCCACTTGTTCAAATTTAGGTTCTCTAGGGTGAGGCATTTGATTCCACAACCGCAAAAAAGTCTAGCTCGATTCTATATCCGGATTGGAAACTTCTCTTTGTTTTGAGTTCGCGATGAAATCAGCGCCCGCAGTCCCTAATGTCACATCCAGAAACATATATTAACGGTTGGGGAACGCCATGTAATTGATCCTACCATCATCTAACCTACCCACCCTAACTTCCTATGTACCTTCGTGTGTCGCTCCCTTCTTGTTTTGATGACGGAGGTCGACACAACGATTTTCGATGGAATTCCAAGATTTCACTCTAAACAAGCGCTACATTGAGGCCTATGACAAGTGATTCTTAGAAAAACTCTCTAATGGTCCACTTGTTCAAATTTAGGTTCTCTAGGGGAGGCATTTGATTCCACAACCGCGAAAAAAGTCTAGTTCGATTCTATATCCGGATTGGAAACTTCTCTTAACCAGTCCACCCTAACTTCCTATGTACCTTTCGTCGTCGAGTTTCCCTTCTTGTTTCTGCAGACGAGGTCGACACAAAGATTTTCGATGGAATTCCAAGATTTCACTCTAAACAAGGGCTACTTTGAGGCCTATGACAAGTGATTCTTAGAAAAACTCTCTAATAGTCCACTTGTTCAAATTTAGGTTCTCTAGTGTAGGGCATTTGATTCCACAACCGCGAAGAAGTCTAGCTCGTTTCTAAAGCCGGATTGGAAACTACTCTTTGTTTTGAGTTCGCGCTGAAATGAGAGTCAGCAGTCCGTAATGTCACATCCAGAAACATATATTAACAGTTGGGGAACACAACGTAATTGATCCTGCCATCATCTAACCTATCCACCGTAAATTCCTTGTACCTTTCGTGTCGTTCCGCTTCTTGTTTGATGCGGAGGTTGACCCAAAGATTTTCGATGGAATTCCAAGACTTCAATCTAAACAAGCGCTACTTTGAGGCCTATGACAAGTGATTCTTAGAAAACTCTCTAATGGCCTACTTGTTCAAATTTAGGTTCTCTCGGGTGAGGCATTTGATTCCACAACCGTGAAAAAGTGTAGCTCGATTCTATAGACGGATTGGAAACTTCTCTTAACCTATCCACCCTAACTTTCTTTGTACCTTTTGTGTCGTTCCCCTTCTTGTTTCGGTACGGAGGTCGACACAACGATTTTCGATGGAATTCCAAGATTTCACTCTAAACAAGCGCTACTTTGAGGCCGATGACAAGTGATTCTTAGAAAAACTCTCTAATAGTCCACTTCTTCAAATTTAGGTTCTCTAGGGCAAGGCATTTGATTCCACAACCGCGAAGAAGTCTTGCTCGATTCTATAGCCGGATTGGAAACTTATCTATGTTTTGAGTTCACGTAGAAATCAACGCCGGCCAGCCGCTAATATCACATCTAGAAACATATATTAACGGTTGGGGAATGCAATGTAATTGATCCTACCATCATCTAACCAATCCACCCTAACTTCCTATGTACCTTTCGTGCCGTTCCCTTTTTGTTTTGGTATGTAGGTCGACACGTAGATTTTCGATGGAGTTCCATGATTTCACTCTAAACAAGTGCTACTTTGAGGCCTATGACAAGTGATTTTTAGAAAAACTCTCTAATGGTCCACTTGTTCAAATTTAGGTTCTCTAGGGTGAGGCATTTGATTCCACAACCGCGAAAAAGTCTAGCTCGATTCTATATCTGGATTGGAAACTTCTCTATGTTTTGAGTTCACGTAGAAATCAACGCCAGCAGTCGCTAATGTCACATCTAGAAACATATATTAACGGTTGGGGAATGCAATGTAATTGATCCTACCAACAACTAACCAATCCACCCTAACTTCCTATGTACCTTTTCGTGTCGTTTTCCCTTCTTGTTTCGACACGTAGGTCGACACAAATATTTTCGATGGAATTCTAAGATTTCATTCTAAACAAGTTCTACTTTGAGGCCTATGACAAGTGATTCTTAGAAAAACTCTCTAATTGTCCGCTTGTTCAAATTTAGGTTCTTTAGGGTGAGGCATTTGATTCCAAAACCGTGAAGAAGTCTAGCTCGATTCTATAGACAGATTGGAAACTTCTCTTAACCTATCCACCCTAACTTCCTATGTACCTTTCGTGTCGTTCCCCTTCTTGTTTCGGTACGGAGGTCGACACAAAGATTTTCGATGGAATTCCAAGATTTCACTCTAAACAAGCGCTACTTTGTGGCCTATGACAAGTGATTCTTAGAAAAACTCTCTAATAGTCCACTTGTTCAAATTTAGGTTCTCTAGTGTAGGGCATTTGATTCCACAAATGAAGAAGTCTAGCTCGTTTCTAAAGCCGGATTGGAAACTACTCTTTTGTTTTGAGTTCGCAATGAAATGAGAGTCGTGAATCCGTAATGTCACATCCAAAACATATATTTACGGTTGGGGAACACAACGTAATTGATCCTGCCATCATCTAACCTATCCACCGTAAATTCCTTGTACCTTTCGTGTCGTTCCGCTTCTTGTTTCGGTACGGAGGTGGACCCAAAGATTTTCGATGGAATTCCATGATTTCACTCTAAACAAGTGCTACTTTGAGGCCTATGACAAGTGATTTTTAGAAAAAACTCTCTAATGGTCCACTTGTTCAAATTTAGGTTCTCTAGGGTGAGGCATTTGATTCCACAACCGCTAAAAAAAGTCTAGCTCGATTCTTTATCCGGATTGGAAACTTCTCTTTGTTTTGAGTTCGCGATGAAATCAGCGGCCGCAGCCCCTAATGTCACATCCAGAAACATATATTAACAGCTTGGGGAACGCCATGTAATTGATCCTACCATCATCTAACCTACCCACCTTAACTTCTTATGTACCTTTCGTGTCGCTCCCCTTCATGTTTCTGCATCGTAGGTCAACACAAAGATTTTCAATGGACTTCGTGTTTTTGCTCTAATCAAGTGCTACTTTGAGGCCTATGAAAAGTGATTCTAAGAAGACACTCTAATGGTCCACTTGTTCAAATTTATGTTCTCTAGCGTGTGGCATTTGATTCCAAAACGGTGAAAAAGTCTAGCTTCGATTCTATAGGACGGATTGGAAACTTCTCTTAACCTATCCACCCTAACTTCCTATGTACCTTTCGTGTCCTTCCCCTTCTTGTTTCGGTATGGAGGTCGACACAAAGATTTTCGATGGAATTCCAAGATTTCACTCTAAACAAGCGCTACTTCGAGGCCTATGACAAGTGATTTCTCTCTCTAATGGTCCACTTGTTCAAATTTAGGTTCTCCGTATGAGGCATTTGATTCCACAAACCGCAAAAAGTCTAGCTCGATTCTATCGCCGGATTGAAACTTCTCTTAACCTATCCACCCTAACTTTCTATGTACCTTTCATGTTGTTCCCCTTCTTGTTACGGATGCAGTGGAGGGTCGACACAAAGATTTTTGATGGAATTCCAAGATTTCATTCTAAACAACCCCTACTTTGAGGCCTATAACAAGTGATTCTTAGAAAAACTCTCTAATGGTCCACTTGTTCAAATTTAGGTTCTCTAGGGTTAGGCATTTGATTCCACAACCGCAAAAAGTCTTGCTCGATTCTATAGCCGGATTGGAAACTTCTCTTTGTTTTTGAGTTCAAGGCTGAAATCAGCGCCAAGAGTCCCTAATGTCACGTCGGAAAATATATATTAACGGTTGGGGAACACAATGTAATTGATCCTACCATCATCTAACCTACCCACCCTAACTTCCTATGTACCTTTTCGTGTCGTTCCTTCCTTCTTGTTTCGTCGACATACGTTGGTCGACACAAATATTTTCGATGGAATTCTAAGATTTCATTCTAAACAAGTTCTACTTTGAGGCCTATGACAAGTGATTCTTAGAAAACTCTCTAATTGTCCGCTTGTTCAAATTTACTTTCTTTAAGGTGAGGCATTTGATTCCACAACCGCGAAAAAAGTCTTGCTCGATTCTATAGCCGGATTGGAAACTTCTCTTTGTTTTGAGTTCGCTGAAAAGCATGGCCGATCCCCTAATGTCACGTCCGTAAAATATATATATTAACGGTTGGGGAACACAATGTAATTGATCCTACCATCATCTAACCTACCCACCCTAACTTCCTATGTACCTTTCGTGTCGATTTCCCTTCTTGATTCGGCGTGTAGGCTCCACACAAAGATTTTCAATGGAATTCTAAGATTTCATTCTAAACAAGTTCTACTTTGAGGCCTATGACAAGTGATTCTTAGAAAAACTCCCCTAATGGTCCACTTGTTCAAATTTAGGTTCTCTAGGGTGAGGCATTTGATTCCACAAACCGCGAAAATGTCTAGCTCTTGTCTATAGACGGATTGGAAACTTCTCTTAATCTATCCACCCTAACTTGCTATGTACCTTTCGTGTCATTCCCTTCTTGTTTCAAAGTGCGGATATCGACACAAAGATTTTCGATGGAATTCCAAGATTTCACTGAACAAGTTCTAGTTTCAGGCCTATGACAAGTGATTCTTAGAAAAATCTCTAATAGTCCACTTCTTCAAATTTAGGTTCTCTACGGCAAGGCATTTGATTCCACAACCGCGAAGATGTCTTGCTCGATTCTATAGCCGGATTGGAAACTTCTCTTTTTTGTTTTGAGTTCGGCTGAAATCAGCGCCAACAGTCCCTAATGTCAATCCGTAAACATATATTAACGGTTGGGGAACACAATGTAATTGATCCCACCATCATCTAACCTACCCACCCTAAGTTCCTATGTACCTTCATTTGTCGTTGCCCTTCTTGTTTTCAGACGTAGGTCGACACAAAGATTTTCGATGGAATTCTAAGATTTAATTCTAAACAAGTTCTACTTTGAGGCCTATGACAAGTGATTCTTAGAAAAACTCTCTAATGGTCCGCTTGTTCAAATTTAGGTTCTCTAGGGTGAGGCATTTGATTCCAAAACCGTGAAAAAGTCTGGCTCGATTCTATAGCCAGATTGGATACTTCTCTTAACCTATCCACCCTAACTTTCTATGTACCTTTCGTGTCGGTTCCCCTTCTTGTTCGATGAGGTCGACACAAAGATTTTCGATGGAATTCCAAGATTTCACTCTAAACAAGCGGTACTTTGAGGCCTATGACAAGTGATTCTTAGAAAAACTCTCTAATGGTCCACTTGTTCAAATTTAGGTTCTCTAGGGTGAGGCATTTGATTCCACAACCGCAAAAAAGTCTTGCTCGATTCTATAGCGGATTGGAAACTTCTCTTTGTTTTGAGTTCGAAGCTGAAATCAGCGCTAGCCAGTCCCCGATGTCGCATCCGTAAAACATATATTAACGGTTGGGGAACACAATGTAATTGATCCTACCATCATCTAACCTACCCACCCTAACTTCCTATGTACCTTTCGTGTCGTTCCCCTTCTTGTTTCGTTTACGTTGGTTTAATACACAAATATTTTCGATGGAATTCTAAGATTTCATTCTAAACAAGTTCTACTTTGAGGCCTATGACAAGTGATTCTTAGAAAAACTCTCTAATTGTCCGCTTGTTCAAATTTACTTTTCTTTAAGGTGAGGCATTTGATTCCACAACCGTGAAAAGTCTTGCTCGATTCTATAGCCGGATTGGAAACTTCTCTTTGTTTTGAGTTCGCACTGAAATCAGCGCCCAAAGAGTCCCTAATGTCACGTCCGTAGAAAAATATATATTAACGGTTGGGGAACACAATGTAATTGATCCTACCATCATCTAACCTACCCACCCTAACTTCCTATGTACCTTTCGTGTCGTTCCCCTTCTTGATTCGGTACGTTGGTCGACACAAATATTTTCGATGGAATTCTAAGATTTCATTCTAAACAAGTTCTACTTTGAGGCCTATGACAAGTGATTCTTAGAAAAACTCCCTAATGGTCCACTTGTTCAAATTTAGGTTCCCTAGGGTGAGGCATTTGATTCCACAACCGCGAAAAATGTCTAGCTCTTGTCTATAGACGGATTGGAAACTTCTCTTAATCTATCCACCCTAACTTGTTATATACCTTTCGTGTCGTTCCCTTCTTGTTTCAAAGGCGGATATCGACACAAAGATTTTCGATGGAATTCCAAGATTTCACTCTAAACAAGTTCTAGTTTCAGGCCTATGACAAGTGATTCTTAGAAAAAATCTCTAATCGTCCACTTCTTCAAATTTAGGTTCTCTACGGCAAGGCATTTGATTCCACAACCGCGAAGATGTCTTGCTTCGATTCTATAGCCGGATTGGAAACTTCTCTTTGTTTTTGAGTTCGCTGAAATCAGCGCCAACAAGTCCCTAATGTCAAGTCGAAAACATATATTAACGGTTGGGGAACACAATGTAATTGATCCTACCATCATCTAACCTACCCACCCTAACTTCCTATGTACCTTACGTGTCGTTCCCCTTCTTGTTTGATGCGTAGGGCTACACAAAGATTTTTGATGGAATTCTAAGATTTCATTCTAAACAAGTTCTACTTTGAGGCCTATGACAAGTGATTCTTAGAAAAACTCTCTAATGGTCCGCTTGTTCAAATTTAGGTTCTCTAGGGTGAGGCATTTGATTCCAAAACCGTGAAAAAGTCTAGCTCGATTCTATAGCCAGATTGGATACTTCTCTTAACCTATCCACCCTAACTTTCTATGTACCTTTTCGTGTCGTTCCCCTTCTTGTTTTGATGCACGGAGGTCGACACAAAGATTTTTGATGGAATTCCAAGATTTCACTCTAAACAACAGACTACTTTGAGGCCTATGACAAGTGATTCTTAGAAAAACTCTCTAATGGTCCACTTGTTCAAATTTAGGTTCTCTAAGGTGAGGCATTTGATTCCACAACCGCGAAAAAGTCTTGCTCGATTCTATAGCCGGATTGGAAACTTCTCTTTGTTTTGAGTTCGCTGCGCTGAAATCAGCAAAGCAGTCTAATAATGTCACGTCCGTAAAAACATATATTAACGGTTGGGGAACACAATGTAATTGATCCTACCATCATCTAACCTACCCACCCTAACTTTCTATGTACCTTTCATGTCGTTCCCTTCTTGTTTCGCATGAGGTCGACACAAAGATTTTCGATGGAATCTCAAGATTTCACTCTAAACAAAGCTACTTTGAGGCCTATGACAAGTGATTCTTAGAAAAACTCTCTAATAGTCCACTTGTTCAAATTTAAGTTCTCTAGGGTGAGGCATTGGATTCCAAAACCGTGAAAAAGTCTAGCTCGATTCTATAGGACGGTTGGAAACTTCTCTTAACCTATCCGCCCTAACTTCCTATGTACCTTTAATTGTCGTTCCCCTTCTTGTTTTCGCACAGAGGTCGACACAACGATTTTCGATGGAATTCCAAGATTTCACTCTAAACAAGCGCTACTTGAGGCCTATGACAAGTGATTCTTAGAAAAACTCTCTAATAGTCCACTTGTTCAAATTTAGGTTCTCTAGGTAGGGCATTTGATTCCACAAATTGCTAAGAAGTCTAGCTCGTTTCTAAAGCCGGATTGGAAACTACTCTTTGTTTTGAGTTCGCCCTCAAAATGAGAGTCGGCCAAATCCGTAATGTCACATCCGTAAACATATATTAACGGTTGGGGAACACAACGTAATTGATCCCGACATCATCTAACCTATCCACCGTAACTTCCTTTTTGTACCTTTCGTGTCGTTCCCTTCTTGTTTCGCAGACGGAGGTCTATTACAAAAGATTTTTGAAGGAATTCCAAGACTTCACTCTAAACAAGCGCTACTTTGAGGCCTATGACAAGTGATTCTTAGAAAAACTCTCTAACGGTCCGCTTGTTCAAATTTAGGTTCTCTAGGGTGAGGCATTTGATTCCAAAACCGTGAAAAAGTCTAGTTTCGATTCTATAGACGGATTGGAAACTTCTCTTAACCTATCCGCCCTAACTTCCTCTGTACCTTTCGTGTCGTTCCCCTTCTTGTTTTGAGACGGAGGCTCGACACAACGATTTTTCGATGGAATTCCAAGATTTCACTCTAAACAAGCGCTACTTCGAGGCCTATGACAAGTGATTCTTAGAAAAACTCTCTAATGGTCCACTTGTTCAAATTTAGGTTCTCTAGGGTGAGGCATTTGATTCCACAACCGCGAAAAAGTCTAGCTCGATTCTATATCCAGATTGGAAACTTCTCTTAACCTATCCACCCTAACTTTCTATGTACCTTTCGTGTCGTTCCCCTTCTTGTTTGATGCGGAGGTCGACACAAAAAGATTTTTGATGGAATTCCAAGATTTCACTCTAAACAACCGCTACTTTGAGGCCTATGACAAGTGATTCATAGAAAAACTCTGTAATGGTCCACTTGTTCAAATTTAGGTTCTCTACGGCGAGGCATTTGATTCCACAACCGCAAAAAATTCTAGCTCAATTATATAGCCAGATTGGAAACTTCTCTTAACCTATCCACCCTAACTTCTATGTACCTTTCATGTCGTTCCCCTTCTTGTTTCGGTACGGAGGTCGACACAAAGATTTTCGATGGAATTCCAAGACTTCACTCTAAACAAGCGCTACATTTAGGCCTATGACAAGGGATTCTTAGAAAAACTCTCTAATGGTCCACTTGTTCAAATTTAGGTTCTCTAGGGTGAGGCATTTGATTCCACAACCGCGAAAATGTCTAGCTCGATTCTATAGCCAGATTGGAAACTTCTCTTAACCTATCCACCCTAACTTTCTATGTACCTTTCGTGTCGTTCCCCTTCTTGTTTCGGTACGGAGGTCGACACAAAGATTTTCGATGGAATTCCAAGATTTCACTCTAAACAAGCGCTACTTTGAGGCCTATGACAAGTGATTCATAGAAAAACTCTCTAATGGTCCACTTGTTCAAATTTAGGTTCTCTAGGGCGAGGCATTTGATTCCACAACCGCGAAAAAGCCTAGCTCGATTATATAGCCAGATTGGAAACTTCTCTTAACCTATCCACCCTAACTTCTATGTACCTTTCATGTCGTTCCCCCTTCTTGTTTCTGATGACGGAGGTCGACACAAAGATTTTCGATGGAATTCCAAGACTTCACTCTAAACAAGCTACATTGAGGCCTATGACAAGGGATTCTTAGAAAAACTCTCTAATGGTCCACTTGTTCAAATTTAGGTTATCTAGGGTGAGGCATTTGATTCCACAACCCGCTGAAAACTGTCTAGCTCGATTCTATAGCCAGATTGAAACTTCTCTTAACCTATCCACCCAAACTTTCTATGTACCTTTCGTGTCATTCCCTTCTTGTTTCGCATGCGGAGGTCGACACAAAGATTTTCGATGGAATTCCAAGATTTCCTCTAAACAAGCTTCGCCGAGGCCTATGACAAGTGATTCTTAGAAAAACTCTCTAATGGTCCACTTGTTCAAATTTAGGTTCTCTAGGGTGAGGCATTTGATTCCACAACCGCGAAAAAGTCTTGCTCGATTCTATAGCCGGATTGGAAACTTCTCTTTGTTTTGAGTTCGAGCTGAAATCAGCGCCAGCAGTCCCTGATGTCACGTCCAGAAACATATATTAACGGTTGGGGAACACAATGTAATTGATCCTACCATCATCTAACCTACCCACCCTAACTTCCTATGTACCTTTCGTGTCGTTCCCCTTCTTGTTTCGATACGTTGGTCGACACAAATATTTTCGATGGAATTCTAAGATTTCATTCTAAACAAGTTCTACTTTGAGGCCTATGACAAGTGATTCTTAGAAAAACTCTCTAATTGTCCGCTTGTTCAAATTTACTTTCTTTTAAGGTGAGGCATTTGATTCCACAACCGCAAAAAAGTCTGCCTTTCGATTCTATAGCCGGATTGGAAACTTCTCTTTGTTTTGAGTTCGCTATTTGAAATCAGCGCCGATCCCCTAATGTCACGCCCAGAAATATATATTAACGGTTGGGGAACACAATGTAATTGATCCTACCATCATCTAACCTACCCACCTAACTTCCTATGTACCTTTTCGTGTCGCTCCCTTCTTGTTTCGATCACGTTGGTCGACACAAATATTTTCGATGGAATTCTAAGATTTCATTCTAAACAAGTTCTACTTTGAGGCCTATGACAAGTGATTCTTAGAAAAACTCTCTAATTGTCCGCTTGTTCAAATTTACTTTCTTTAAGGTGAGGCATTTGATTCCACAACCGTGAAAAAGTCTTGCTTTCGATTCTATAGCGGATTGGAAACTTCTCTTTGTTTTGAGTTTCGCACTGAAAATCGCCAGCGATCCCCTAATGTCACGTCCAGAAATATATATTAACGGTTGGGGAACACAATGTAATTGATCCTACCATCATCTAACCTACCCACCCTAACTTCCTATGTACCTTTCGTGTCGTTCCCCTTCTTGATTCGGTACGTTGGTCGACACAAATATTTTCGATGGAATTCTAAGATTTCATTCTAAACAAGTTCTACTTTGAGGCCTATGACAAGTGATTCTTAGAAAAACTCCCTAATGGTCCACTTGTTTAAATTTAGGTTCCCTAGGGTGAGGCATTTGATTCCACAACCGCGAAAATGTCTAGCTCTTGTCTATAGACGGATTGGAAACTTCTCTTAATCTATCCACCCTAACTTGCTATATACCTTTCGTGTCGTTCCCCTTCTTGTTTCAGTGCGGATATCGACACAAAGATTTTCGATGGAATTCCAAGATTTCACTCTAAACAAGTTCTAGTTTCAGGCCTATGACAAGTGATTCTTAGAAAAAATCTCTAATCGTCCACTTCTTCAAATTTAGGTTCTCTACGGCAAGGCATTTGATTCCACAACCGCCGAAGATGTCTTGCTCGATTCTATAGCCGGATTGGAAACTTCTCTTTGTTTTGAGTTCGCGCTGAAATCAGCGCCAACAGTCCCTAATGTCAAGTCCAGAAACATATATTAACGGTTGGGGAACACAATGTAATTGATCCTACCATCATCTAACCTACCCACCCTAACTTCCTATGTACCTTACGTGTCGTTCCCCTTCTTGTTTCGGTACGTAGGTCGACACAAAGATTTTTGATGGAATTCTAAGATTTCATTCTAAACAAGTTCTACTTTGAGGCCTATGACAAGTGATTCTTAGAAAAACTCTCTAATGGTCCGCTTGTTCAAATTTAGGTTCTCTAGGGTGAGGCATTTGATTCCAAAACCGTGAAAAAGTCTAGCTCGATTCTATAGCCAGATTGGATACTTCTCTTAACCTATCCACCCTAACTTTCTATGTACCTTTCGTGTCGTTCCCCTTCTTGTTTCGGTACGGAGGTCGACACAAAGATTTTTGATGGAATTCCAAGATTTCACTCTAAACAACAGCTACTTTGAGGCCTATGACAAGTGATTCTTAGAAAAACTCTCTAATGGTCCACTTGTTCAAATTTAGGTTCTCTAAGGTGAGGCATTTGATTCCACAACCGAAAAAAAAGTCTTGCTCGATTCTATAGCGGATTGGAAACTTCTCTTTGTTTTGAGTTCGCGCTGAAATCAGCGCCAAGAGTCCCTAATGTCACGTCGAAACATATATTAGCGGTTGGGGAACACAATGTAATTGATCCTACCATCATCTAACCTACCCACCCTAACTTTCTATGTACCTTTCATGTCGTTCCCCTTCTTGTTTCGGTACGGAGGTCGACACAAAGATTTTCGATGGAATCTCAAGATTTCACTCTAAACAAGCGCTACTTTGAGGCCTATGACAAGTGATTCTTAGAAAAACTCTCTAATAGTCCACTTGTTCAAATTTAAGTTCTCTAGGGTGAGGCATTGGATTCCAAAACCATGAAAAAGTCTAGCTCGATTCTATAGACGGATTGGAAACTTCTCTTAACCTATCCGCCCTAACTTCCTATGTACCTTTCGTGTCGTTCCCCTTCTTGTTTCGGTACAGAGGTCGACACAACGATTTTCGATGGAATTCCAAGATTTCACTCTAAACAAGCGCTACTTCGAGGCCTATGACAAGTGATTCTTAGAAAAACTCTCTAATAGTCCACTTGTTCAAATTTAGGTTCTCTAGGGTAGGGCATTTGATTCCACAACCGCGAAGAAGTCTAGCTCGTTTTCTAAAGCCGGATTGGAAACTACTCTTTGTTTTGAGTTCGCCCTTTGAAATGAGAGTCGTGATCCGTAATGTCACATCCGTAAAACATATATTAACGGTTGGGGAACACAACGTAATTGATACTGACATCATCTAACCTATCCACCGTAACTTCTTTTGTACCTTTCGCGGTCGTTCCCCTTCTTGTTTCGATACGGAGGTCGACACAAAGATTTTGAAGGAATTCCAAGACTTCACTCTAAACAAGCGCTACTTTGAGGCCTATGACAAGTGATTCTTAGAAAAACTCTCTAACGGTCCGCTTGTTCAAATTTAGGTTCTCTAGGGTGAGGCATTTGATTCCAAAACCGTGAAAAAGTCTATTTCGATTCTATAGACGGATTGGAAACTTCTCTTAACCTATCGCCCTAACTTCCCTCTGTACCTTTCGTGTCGTTCCCCTTCTTGTTTGATGCGGAGGTCGACACAACGATTTTTCGATGGAATTCCAAGATTTCACTCTAAACAAGCGCTACTTCGAGGCCTATGACAAGTGATTCTTAGAAAAACTCTCTAATGGTCCACTTGTTCAAATTTAGGTTCTCTAGGGTGAGGCATTTGATTCCACAACCGCGAAAAAGTCTAGCTCGATTCTATATCCAGATTGGAAACTTCTCTTAACCTATCCACCCTAACTTTCTATGTACCTTTCGTGTCGTTCCCCCTTCTTGTTTCGCACGGAGGTCGACACAAAGATTTTGATGGAATTCCAAGATTTCACTCTAAACAACCGCTACTTTGAGGCCTATGACAAGTGATTCATAGAAAAAACTCGTGAATGGTCCACTTGTTCAAATTTAGGTTCTCTACGGGTGAGGCATTTGATTCCACAACCCAAAAAATTCTAGCTCAATTATATAGCCAGATTGGAAACTTCTCTTAACCTATCCACCCTAACTTCTATGTACCTTTCATGTCGTTCCCCTTCTTGTTTCGGTACGGAGGTCGACACAAAGATTTTCGATGGAATTCCAAGACTTCACTCTAAACAAGCGCTACATTTAGGCCTATGACAAGGGATTCTTAGAAAAACTCTCTAATGGTCCACTTGTTCAAATTTAGGTTCTCTAGGGTGAGGCATTTGATTCCACAACCGCCAAAAATGTCTAGCTCGATTCTATAGCCCGATTGGAAACTTCTCTTAACCTATCCACCCTAACTTTCTATTGACCTTTGGTCGCGTTCCCTTCTTGTTTTGATGACGGAGGTCGACACAAAGATTTTTTGATGGAATCTCAAGATTTCACTCTAAACAAGCGCTACTTTGAGGCCTATGACAAGTGATTCTTAGAAAAACTCTCTAATAGTCCACTTGTTCAAATTTAAGTTCTCTAGGGTGAGGCATTGGATTCCAAAAACCGTGAAAAGTCTAGCTCGATTCTATAGACGGATTGGAAACTTCTCTTAACCTATCCGCCCTAACTTCCTATGTACCTTTCGTGTCGTTTTCCCTTCTTGTTTCGCATTACAGAGGTCGACACAACGATTTTTCGATGGAATTCAAGATTTCACTCTAAACAAGCGCTACTTTTCGAGGCCTATGACAAGTGATTCTTAGAAAACTCTCTAATAGTCCACTTGTTCAAATTTAGGTTCTCTAGGGTAGGGCATTTGATTCCACAACCATGAAGAAGAAGTCTAGCTCGTTTCTAAAGCCGGATTGGAAACTACTCTTTGTTTTGAGTTCGCCCGAAATGAGAGTCAGCGGTCCGTAATGTCACATCCAGAAACATATATTAACGGTTGGGGGGAACACAACGTAATTGATCGACATCATCTAACCTATCCACCGTAACTTCCTTGTACCTTTCGTGTCGCCCCCTTCTTGTTTTGACGGAGGTCGACACAAAAGATTTTTGATGGAATTCCAAGACTTCACTCTAAACAAGCGTTACTTTGAGGCCTATGACAAGTGATTCTTAGAAAAACTCTCTAATGGTCCGCTTGTTCAAATTTAGGTTCTCTAGGGTGAGGCATTTGATTCCAAAACCGTGAAAAAGTCTAGCTCGATTCTATAGACGGATTGGAAACTTCTCTTAACCTATCGCCCAAACTTCCTTCACCTTTAGGTGTCGTTTCCCCTTCTTATTTCGATGCACGGAGGTAAAACATAACGATTTTTGATGGAATTCCAAGATTTCCTCTAAACAAGCGCTACTTCGAGGCCTATGACAAGTGATTCTTAGAAAAACTCTCTAATGGTCCACTTGTTCAAATTTAGTATCTCTAGGGCGAGGCATTTGATTCCACAAAGCGAAAAAGTCTATCTCGATTCTATAGCCAGATTGGAAACTTCTCTTAACCTATCCACCTAAATTTCTATGTACCTTTCATTGGTGGTTCCCCTTCTTGTTTTGGTGCGGAGGTCGACACAAAGATTTTCGATGGAATTCCAATACTTCACTCTAAACAAGCGCTACTTTGAGGCCTATGACAAGTGATTCTTAGAAAAAACTCTCAGAATGGTCCGCTTGTTCAAATTTAGGTTCTCTAGGGGTGAGGCATTTGATTCCAAAACGTGAAAAAGTCTAGCTCGATTCTATAGACAGATTGGAAACTACTCTTAACCTATCCACCCCTAACTTGCTATGTACCTTTATTGTCGTTCCCCTTCTTGTTTGATGGAGGCTCCTTACAACGATTTTCGATGGAATTCCAAGATTTCACTCTAAACAAGCGCTACTTTGAGGCCTATGACAAGTGATTCTTAGAAAAACTCTCTAATGGTCCACTTGTTCAAATTTAGGTTCTCTCTAGGGGAGGCATTTGATTCCACAACCGCAAAAAAAAGTCTAGCTCGATTCTATAGCCAGATTGGAAACTTCTCTTAACCTATCCACCCTAACTTTCTATGTACCTTTCGTGGTCGATTCCCCTTCTTGTTTTGATGCGGAGGTCGACACTAAGATTTTCGATGGAATTCCAAGATTTCACTCTAAACAAGCGCTACTTTGAGGCCTATGACAAGTGATTCTTAGAAAAACTCTCTAATAGTCCACTTGTTCAAATTTAAGTTCTCTAGGGTAGGGCATCTGATTCCAGCAACTTGCAAGAGAAGTCAGCTTCGTTTCTAAAAGCCGGATTGGAAACTACTCTTTTGTTTTGAGTTCGCCTCTGAAATGAGAGTCAGCAGTCCGTAATGTCACATCCAAAAACATATATTAACGATTGGGGAACACAGCGTAATTGAACTCGACATCATCTAACCTATCCACCGTAACTTCCTTGTACCTTTCGTGTCGATTTCCCCTTCTTGTTTCGCACGGAGGCTCGACACACAAAGATTTTTGATGGAATTCCAAGACTTCACTCTAAACAAGCTACTTTGAGGCCTATGACAAGTGATTCTTAGAAAAACTCTCTAGTGGTCCGCTTGTTCAAATTTAGGTTCTCTAGGGTGAGGCATTGGATTCCAAAACCGTGAAAAAGTCTAGCTTCGATTCTATAGGCGGTTGGAAACTTCTCTTAACCTATCCGCCCTAACTTCCTATGTACCTTTCGTGTCGTTCCCCTTCTTGTTTTGATGCAGGAGGAGGTCGACACAACGATTTTTCGATGGAATTCAAGATTTCACTCTAAACAAGCGCTACTTGAGGCCTATGACAAGTGATTCTTAGAAAAACTCTCTAATAGTCCACTTGTTCAAATTTAGGTTCTCTAGGTGGGGCATTTGATTCCACAAACCGCGAAGAAGTCTAGCTCGTTTCTAAAGCCGGATTGGAAACTACTCTTTGTTTTGAGTTAAGCCCTGAAATGAGAGTCGGCAGATCCGGTAATGTCACATCCGAAACATATATTAACGGTTGGGGAACACAAACGTAATTGATCCTAACATCATCTAACCTATCCACCCGTAACTTCCTTGTACCTTTCGTGTCGTCCCCTTCTTGTTTCGTACGGAGGTCGACACAAAAGATTTTTGATGGAATTCAAGACTTCACTCTAAACAAGTGCTACTTTGAGGCCTATGACAAGTGATTCTTAGAAAAACTCTCTAATGGTCCGCTTGTTCAAATTTAGGTTCTCTAGGGTGAGGCATTTGATTCCAAAAACCGTGAAAAAGTCTAGCTCGATTCTATAGACGTATTGGAAACTTCTCTTAACCTATCCGCCCTAACTTCCTCTGTACCTTTCGTGTCGTTCCCCATCTTGTTTGATGCGGAGGTCGACACAACGATTTTTGATGGAATTCCAAGATTTCACTCTAAACAAAAGCGGCTACTTGAGGCCTATGACAAGTGATTCTTAGAAAAACTCTCTAATAGTCCACTTGTTCAAATTTAGGTTCTCTAGGGTGAGGCATTTGATTCAACCGCGAAAAAGTCTAGCTTCGATTCTATATCCAGATTAGAAACTTCTCTTAACCTATCCACCTAACTTTTCTATGAACCTTTCGTGTCGT
>JADLZK010002821.1:0-110625 GCA_015847255.1 Hyparrhenia diplandra
CATCTAATATGTTGATTGTGAGAGGCGGAGGGAAGATCCAAACCACGATGACAAGTTTCATAACACGTTAATATGATTATAGACTATCATATTGCATTGAAAGTCAAATTTTGAAGCTTGTATGCTACTTATTTGCTCTATAAAAATAGCTTGAAGCTTTGTATTAAATGTCTAGAAGACAAGATGGTAAATAGATTTTATCGTCTACATTCTCTAATAAATGTCTCTTGTATATAGAATATCAAAGAGCAATGTAATACATGAAGTATTTGATTTTACCATTAGAAATTACTCAAGGAAATTGAGTTGGAATTTTTAGATAGCTTTATGAACTAGGATATTATCGATTGCAATAATTTTGATTATATGGTTTGCATATATGTTACACCCCTTGAAGGCTTGTGACGGTATATCATAACTCTCGAATATAAAGCATGAAACTACCGCTTGTCAAGTATAGAAGTTGACATAAGAGAATGAATATTATTTGGAACATATAAAGTTTCTCTTGAAGAAGAACTTAAATCATGTGCTTATATATTTGTTATCTTTGAAAATCATATCTTGAAGTATTGATAGTAGTGGTGGTGATGCATTAAGTTCCATGAAAAAATGATGGGCTATAGAATTTAGCGGGGAGCTTGATTTAAAACGCTATAGCGCCCGCTTATTAGCGCGCTATTTGGCGCTTATAGCGCTATAGCGCTTATTCATAGATAGCAAATGCGCTTTCTAGCCGCTTATAGCGCTATTTTTTTTCAGGGATTAAGTTTTAATTCCCTGAATTAAGTGGTTAATAGTTAATTCATTAGCTTGAAGACTAATACAAAATATTTAATTTTCTTAGTTACAATTCTTATTACTTGAAGTAATACATGTGAACTTCTCGTCGAATAAATTGGATTTATATGTTTTACATATAAACAATTGTCTATTGCCTATTAAAATAAATTTTGAATTAACTTATCCACAAAGAAGCCTCAATAAACCATGAAGGTTATAGTTCTTTAGCACTACTACCATGTAGGTAGAAGAGAAACCGGATTTTACAAAAGCACATGGACAATTGGACTATCTTGGCATATTAATTGATCTTGGAATGATTGATTTAGCCAAGAAATTGTATAATCCTAAGTATTTAATTTTTTATCCCAAGATCAAAAAATTATATCCTGCCCTAAGTCTATTGTTGTATCTTTGAATAGTACAATGGATATGTGAATTTCGTGCCATAATCAATGAATACTAGAAGTATGATTGGATTCTATGAAGCATTAGAAGTGATTATTCATAGATTATGCATTAAGCAAATCACTACTTGAAGTAGTCATGGCATGAAAAGGGCTTAAAAATTTTGGGCAAAGGCATAAGAAAATGTGGATAATATTTTAATAGGCATAGCCTTCCTAAATCAATCTTTTAAGTGCAAGTATCGGGACTTGAAGTTCTGCTCGTGTCCTTTTTGGCCGAGTTAACTTTCTCTATTGCACTAATTGCAAGTAAGCTCGTAGCTTTGCATTTTGTTGTTATCTATTATGTTAGATCGAATACTAATTTTTCTCATTACACACGCATGTGTATCTCATTGAGTCGCAAGTATCTTCACTCTTGCATGAATATTAGCATAGCAACTATAGTTGTAGCTAGTAGCTATATCTTTACGCTTCCCTCATAATCAAAATGGCTAGCTAGCATGCTACGCCTAAATGGTTCCCCGTTGAACTAAGGAATGATTTGCTTTTCAATGCATCGTATGCATAAGCAATAGATTGGTCTAGGCCGGCGACTTAAGATCGAGGAGGAGTGAGTTTATGAAATTTTACTCAATGGAGACTAACCCATTTGATGGGATGAATAGTTATGGAAATAAGATATTGATAACATAATTATGATGATTTGAGATTTATTATGAAGAAAAGGCATTAAGGGATTTTTGCATTGATGGCAATTAGAAAATTTTAGAAGAAATTCCATGTGAACTTGTATGTTGCATATCTATATTTTCGTAGTATATGGTCCATATTTTTAATTGTATGAGTACTTGGATCAATTTATTAGGCTAAATAATAAAGAAGCTAGAGAATGAAATAGTTTTTCTAAACTATGTTTTGTGCATTCCAGGGGGAGAACATCCTCGAGTTCATAGGAATGATGAACATTCTTAAGTGCACTTTAAGTACTAGCTCATCGCATAATGAATAATAACCCCCATGTTTAAATATGTGCGTGAATATTTCCCATAAAAACCTAATTATAGCATACATAAATGGACCTCCACTTGTAGTTGGAGATATATGAATTTGAATTGTTTTAAGCCCATGATAGGGGATATCTTTTGAAGTATGCTATTAAAGATCTAATATTGGCATTAGGGGGGAGAGAAAGCCTATTTTGAATGCCAAATATTATTTCCAGAGAAGAAAAAAATGATCTAGAAAATTTTCTTGAAGCTTGAAGCAGGAATATTATCACGCACTAAGTCAACTAATGGTTTGACTAATGCTCTTGTCAAAGCATGAAGTTTGAGCATATGCCGATATTTTTATAAATAAGAGGAGTAACTTGAAGTTATAACCAGAAGTTTTGTTTACGAATAGTAAACTAAATATTGCATACTATCAAGCTAAAATCTATGGGGACGCCTGTGGGTTCTAGTTTTGTGTATACTTGTTGAATAGAAATAAAATGAAACTCCTCCATTCTCATGAAGAGAACACCTCGTGAAGAAGGTTAAGCACCTCATGAAGAGGATCATCACGAAGATGAGACCCAACACAATAAGCGCGCACCTCACTAGTGTTGGGTATGTAGAACAATATACCATCTCTTGTTTGGGAAATGACAGAGATAAAATATTCTCACATTGTGAGAGTATTGGGAGAAGAGAAAATAGTTGTCCACAACACTACCTCTTTAATTGCGAATGTTTCTCTTGTGAGAACCCGGATCCGAAAAATAAAGTCCATGGCAAAATCGCTTGTAGCGATTATATCGGTCAATGAAGAATGCAATTGAGGTTGAATCTCCTATTAAGAAGAAATGAATGTTCTACTACATCTCCGGCAAATGAAACAAATGAATATTGAATATGTTAATAAGTGGATTATGAAAATCCATATAGTTTCCGAAGAATATAAATCGCAACTTGTAGAAATCTCATACTAAGTATTGAAGTCTAAGGTACATATATTCCCCGAATGAATATTCAAGTCTCAAGAAGAGCATGTCCTAGAAGGATTACAATCATTGAATGATTTTATAGTGAATAACTCAATGTTATTGTGTATATCACTCATCTCTCATGCAAGAGAGAGAATTGTAGGATCCGATGGAAGCCTAGAGGGGGGTGAATAGGCTTACCCCTAAAATCGACATTGTTAAAACTCGACACACGCCGGTACAAATAACGCGCCTTTGCTGCGATAGGCGCAACCGCCGCTTGAAACCTACGTAAATGCATGAGCAGACGGAGAAGTCACTTCTCTCGGCCAGTAGCTAGCGGCACCGCCGGCGCCCTCGGCGGCATCGCCGCGGGTCACTTCTACGTAAGTGAATCCTCGAGGTGAATCTGTGAGTCGTGGTCCAAAGTGAGATGGTGATTCTCCCTTGTTCCTCGCATCAATGTATACCACGTAAAACTAGCCAAAGCCGGCGTAAAACCCATCAACCAAGTAGATCGGGTCGAAGCCCTTTCTCACAAGACAAATATGCAACAAAGTAAAAGGAGGACAAGTGAGACAAGGATTTGACCTGGTTCGCCCGCGCCACACAAAGCCGGGTTACGCCCACGTTGTTGAGGTTGCCACACAAGGCTTGGCTTGCCCACGGCTTGCCTTTTTCCTCGCTCACAAGTCTGGGGAGTTAACCCTAGAGATGCTGGGTAATGTATTGCTTTAGAGTGAGGTTACAAACCTCCCAAGGTCTGCCACACGAAGGGGGGCAAGCTCAAGGGCGACGCCTAGCCGTCTAGGAGCAAGCTCCAAGAGTAAAGAACCCTAGGTTCCTAGGCCAAACGTGAACCAAATGCTCTTTTGAGTAGGGAAGTAGTAGATCCGGTCTCCAATCGGTTTGCAAAAAGCCCTCAAGAATCGGGTGGGAAGTGAGAGATTGAGTGGGGAGCTCAAAGAACTTCAATGGAGGTGAGAGAGAGCAAGAGGTGAGAGCTGGCCGCTCGTTCGTCGCGAGGAAGAAGATGAAGTGAGCCGTGTAACCGTTGTGGGAGGGGTAGAATGGGTATTTATACCCCACGGACCCAACAAAGTAGGATTTAAGTGTGGCACCGCCAAGATCGACACGGCAAGATCGCCAAGACCATTGCGCTGCATCGCCGCGCTAACCCGACCCGACAAAAGGTGAGAAGCAAGTGGAAATCTTCAATGGGTCGTTTGAAGTCGAAAGTGTTGTGTCCGGATTTGATGTTTAGAGCACTTGGTCCACAGTACCCGAGAATCCTAGGATCTCTCTTAATAGTACGGCATTTCCTAAACTCAAGATTCAAAATATGAAATAACTTAAACACCTTGATCCTGGAAACACCACCATCTAGCTTATTTGGTGCCTTTGGACCTCGTACATCAACCCACATTTTAATCCCCGCGATGTCATCTTCAGAAATCTCATTAGTCCCCTAATTCGGTGGTCATCAACGCCAAAACCCACATAGAGCTTGATTGCACTTACAAGAATATATCTCATAGAAGAGAATTAATAATTCACTAAGAATGAAAGTATATTCTTGAAGGAATTAATCCATGAAGGATTTACCACCAATTCTTGAATGAACACCATGCATCCCGAAGTGAATTTAGACCCGAGAGAGAAAATGAGGAATCTTAAACACCATGAAGGTGTCATCAAAACACTTAGAAAGTGTATGAAAAGCTAGCAATGTAGTAATGATATCCTCTATATACCATAGAAGGTATAAGAATAATGGTGGTTTTAGAAATTGAATTATCCCCTAAATGCCAAATACAAGGTCTGTATTTTAGTACAATCAAATCTCGAAGATTAGTAGACATACAATTTGAAAATCCACTAAGGATTAATATGAGTATCCAAACTCCAAAGATAAGTTTGATACATTATCTAGAAGATTTTGAATATTAATTTATTTCCCCATAATCCTCTCGAAAGGATTTATTACTTTGAAGGATAATATTTTGTTTTTGCACAACTAATAGGTGGTTATTATGCATGAAGCATATTGCTCTTGTTTATACTCATATAATTCATAGAAGAATTATGAGCCAATTTTTGAAAGATATAGTATTGTGGTATCGATACCATTAGTTTACACACGTTTATGAAAAAGTGTGTTTTGAACAATGAAGTTCAAAATTTGACTTTATGAGGGGGAGCATATTTTATTGAATCTATCTTTAAGGTAAACCACTAGAATTACAAAGATCAAGTAGATCTAAAATATCGAAGTATTTTATTCATTTGAATATCTTGAAAATATAGACTGAATGTTGTACTCTTTTTTTTTTTTATTCATGAAGAATTGAATATCTTGAAGAATATAGACCAAGAAGGTTAAATGTTTTTTTTTCGGATAAACTACTTCAGCAGGAATAGTACTAGAGGTTTATTATGCAAAGACGATAATGAATTTCAGTTTTGCTAATCTGATGTGACTTGGGCAGTTGATAAGATCAATTAGTTATATTAACAACAACAAAAAAAAGGTACTAACAGATCCGAACATCCTATGAAAATATTAGTCTAGTTAATGGCTCAAAACAAACTATAAGGTAAAATGAAGGGTATCAACGAAGCGCGCCAAATAAGGTACTAACTAAATTTAAAAAAAATAGTATATAAAAAATGAAGGGTATCAACGAAGCGCAGCCTGGAATACTCCTTGTCTGTTAAGGGGGTTGGACAGATGGCAATTTAAATTTAGAACCCTTAGAAGAGCTGTTAGAGGTTGGGCTATGAATGAAGTAGCAAAGATGAATAAATATAAATCTGAGTTGGCCCTAGAATATAATGATTTAGAGGCTGAACAAGACAGCAATAGTCTAACTGTGGCAGAACAACATAGACTATCTTATATAGCTATGGAACTAGATAAGATTTGGGCTCTTGAGGAAATTAAAGCTAGGCAGAGATCGAGAGAAAGAGATATTTTAGAGGGGGATAGAAATACTGCTTATTTTCATGCAGTAGCCACACAAAGGAGTAGGAAAAAAAGAATAGAATGCTTAGAAGGTCCAAATGGTCTAGTGGAGGACCAAAAGGGTTTGATGTCTGTGGCGGTTAATTTTTATAAAAACTTGTTTAAAAAAAGAGAGTAGGCACCACATTGTCTTAGGTAATAGCTTCGGAAACCAGAGGATTTAGTTCTAGAAGAGGAGAATGAGGCACTCACAGCCCCTTTCTCGAGGAAGAGATTAAGGAGGCGTTTGGAGCTGCTATGCGGATGGTGCTGCAGGACCAGATGGTATCTCCTTTATGTTCTATCATAAGTTTTGGCATCTCATCAAATCTGATCTAGTAGATATGTTTAAGGATTTTCATAATGGGTCTTTAGACTTAAAGAGGTTAAATTTTGCCATGATCACTCTTATTCCTAAGATAGAAAATGCTAGAGCAATGAAGAATTTTAGGCCAATTAGCTTGATCAATTGTAGCTTCAAAATTTTTTCAAAAGTCTTGACCATTAGATTAGGGAAAGTTATTAATAGGCTTGTTTCTCCACAACAAAGTGCTTTTATACAAGGTAGATATATTTTGGAAAGTGTAGTGATGGCTCATGAACTAGTACACAGTCTACACAAATCTGGGACTCCTGGGCTTATTCTTAAGTTAGATTATGAAAAAACATATGATAGAGTTAGTTGGGAGTTCCTCTTTGACACTCTCATTTCTAGAGGGTTTAGTCCTACTTGGGTAGGATGGATAAAGCAAGTGGTAGTTGGAGGCTCTGTTGGAGTCTGTGTGAATGGGGAAGATAGTCCTTTCTTTAAAACAGGTAAAGGGCTCAAACAAGGTGATCCCATTTCACCCCTTCTCTTTAATCTAGTTGGAGATGTTCTTACTAAAATGCTACAGAAAGGTGCTGAGAGGGGAATTATCAAAGGAGTGGCAGATGACTTTAAAGTGGGGGGAATTATATCTCTGCAATATGCAGATGATACAATTCTTTTCTCTAGAGTAGAAGATGGCTATGTGAAAAACTTGAAGGGTATTCTTATGTGGTTTGAGCAATTGTCTGGTATGAGGATTAATTTTAATAAAAGTGAACTGATTCCTATGAATGTAGATCAGGAAACTGTGCATAGATTAGGCCACTTGTTTTCCTGTCCTATTGGAGAGTTACCTATTAAGTATCTAGGTGTCCCTCTGCATTTTGGGAAACTAAGGAGGGAGGATATACAACCTTTAGTTGACAAAATGTTGAAAAGCATGGCAGGTTGGAGAGGAAGGTTACTATCTTCTGCTGCAAAATTAGTGTTAGTAAGAGCCTGTTTAGCTAGTATCCCAATTTATTTACTGTCTTTTATCAAGTTCCCTAAATGGGCTATTAGAATTTTAAATTCACATTTAGCTAATTGCCTCTGGAATGATGAACCTGAGACACATAAGTTTCATTTAGCAAATTGGGAAAGTGTTAGTATGTTGAAAGAGTATGGTGGTTTAGGAGTTCCTAATCTAAGAGACTTAAATGTTTGTCTTTTAGCTTCTTGGTTAAAAAGGTTTATAGATGACAATAAGATTTGGAAACAATTCCTAGATTTCAAGTATAGAACTAGCAGTCCAAATATCTTTGATAGTCCCACTACTGGAGCTTCTAAGTTTTTTAGGGGTATGATCTGGGCTGCATCTGCAGCAAAAATGGGTTATAGATGGCTGATAGGTAATTGCAGAAAATGCAAATTCTGGGAGGATAACTGGTTAGGTTCTTCCAGCTTAGCAATTCAGTATTGGGATATATACATTTTAGTAAATGAGAAGAGTGGGACTGTTGAGTCTATGTGGGATGGCATAGAGCTTAAGTGTACTTTTAGAAGATGTTTTGATGACAGGCTTCTTAATCTTTGGCTAGAAATAGTGCAATTAGCTTCAACCATCATTTTTTCTAATGAGGAAGACACTTTAATCTGGCAGTTTGACTCTAAAGGGATGTACTCATCCCAATCTTTATACAAAGTCATTAACTTTAGAGGGATTGTTCCAGTACACATCCCTGCTCTGTGGTCTCTGAAAATTCCTCCTCGAGTTCATTTTTTCTTATGGTTACTATCTAAGGACAAGCTATTGACTAGAGATAATCTAGCTATTAGGAAAAATATTGATGATGTTACTTGTCTTTTCTGTGATGAGCATGAGTCTGTACATCATCTGTTTTTTGACTGTGTGGTAGCTAGGCTAATGTGGAGTCAACTTTCTGAGGTTTTTGGGTTACAACTAGGTGCTGATTATATTTCCATAGGTACAAAGTGGTTAGGTAGTAAAAGATTTATGGTGGTTAATACCTTTTGTGCAGCGGCCCTGTGGGGGCTCTGGAAACTAAGAAATAGTTTGTGCTTTCAGGGTATACTATGGAAGAATGGAGGTGTCTTGCTACTGAAGGTAGTGGTCATGTTGGAAAGTTGGGCTTCACTGTGTCCCCAATATCATGGTCAGGAATACCAGTCGAAGTTGGAGAAGCTGAGAAGATTGGCCACAGGTCCACAAAGGCTGCCTGGGCTGAACAGTTGAAAGACAGGCCTGATGGTTTACTCTTCAAGATGGGAAACAACTGGGGTTCTGAAGCACCGGTGGAAGTTGCAAAATTGCTCACTGATGACTTCGTGTTGGCAATGAAGGAGGGAAAGTGGATCGACTTCTCTTCCCAGAAAGCGGCGTGGAGTATGTGATGATCTGTTAAGAGTTTCTGTGTGTTTGCATCAGCTTTGGTTTAGCTGTTTTGGTAGGTTCTGAGAGCATATGTGCTCAAATCAAAAAACAGCATGTGGCTGCGTTGTATTGAACTATAACGTCTATGGTCTTTGCAATAAAGGCCGGGGGGCCACCCTTGAACTCTAAAAAAAAGTATATCTAACTAATAAATAAAAAAACGAGTAATTGGCTTCCACAAAACAAGGTACTAACTATTAAATGAAGGGTACCAATCAAGATGGCTCAATAGCTAATACTAATATCCACGATTAAAAAAAAACACTACAGCAATCCTAAGAGCCTCCTTATATCCATTGCCTCTTGACTTTTGGCAACATTGAAAAAAAAATCTCTCCAACAACTCCTTATCTGAAGACTCAATTCCCAATCCTTCCACAGTTGGTAAAATCGATCAAATCGTGAGGAAAGATACACACGTGTTTGTATCCAATATGTGGTCCTAGAGGTGGAAGGGCGTGGGAAATGACAGGGTTCCCAACACAAATACTGACCCGGCAGTGCGTGACCCGGTAGAGTATATAAGAGAAAAGGCAAAAAGTAGTCAAGGGTAATAATTTATAGAAATAGTCTAATATGGGATTATATTGGTTTTTGGGTGAGCTCTTCTTGTCGTGTCACAGTGGCGGCATGCCAACCTATATGGGTCAAATTCGTATCCACCCAATCCATGTCATCTGTCTTTATGGATCACGGAGTATACTGGTTTTTGGGTGGGTGGATTACGAAGCCATGCAGAGGCCTAAACGTTGTCACCACACTTTTCTACATCTACACCCGCAAGCTTGCCTATCACGTGACATCCAATGCAAAACCTTATATTTTGCTTCACAAATGTGGTCTTTCCAAGCAAATGTTCTAGTCAAATTGTATCCATGTTCTACAAATTTTCCTCGAATCCCTTCTAAAAGGGGATATGATGGAGCAATTAAAAGAAAAAAAATGATGAAACAGGGTCATTGAAAAGAAAGAAGGCATGGAAAAGAATAGCTATATGCTCTCAAGTAGTCAAAAATTGAAATTCATAAGGGGGGCCATCAGATAGAAACAAAAAGTTGAATTCAAACCATAAAATTCCCCAGAAGAGGCGCTCGTGCCCCCCTCTTTTCTAACCTCTCTCATTGTTCCCGTGAGCGCAACGGCTGAAATAATAAATATCTTCACATCCTGAACGACGAAGGCGCAATTTAATTTCAGTCCATTTGAATGAATCCGTCTAAGTCCTAAGATCAACGTACTGCGTGAACGGAGTCTTTTTCGTAGTCGCATCACTTTCGCTCCAAACTGGGTCAGCAAAGACTCGAGAGGAGCGTAAACCGTCCGTTATCGGGCTCCTCCCCGCTCTGACCGCTGCCTGCCGCCAACGTCCGCGCCCCGGCGACCCGGCCGCCGGTCGCCCCTGCTCGCCGCTTGTTTACTCCTCGCAGTGCGTGACCCGGCAGCTGGTATAGTACGTCCTGCACAGGTAAACAAGTCGCTCGTAGCCAGCCAACCGCACAATTATCCATTAATAATCAAATCCGGGGTCGCAGTAATCCAGCAGCGCCAACGACCGGACCGCAACACCAGCGAGCGACAAGCGACGGCGTGGCACGGGCAGCGCGTCGGGCGCTGAGCCTCCTCGCCCCCCGTCCGTCCCCGACCCCGAGCTCCAGCAGCCCCCTTCTCCTTTCTCCGTGACTCGGAGGAGCTGTCTGCCTCATCCTCTGCGTGCGTGCGTCACTGCCGTGCCGCTGCGCCCGCTCGCCCGCTCCCGCAATAAATAAACTCGCCTCTCTCTCTCTTCTCTCTCCGTTCTCACCTCCCTCTCATCCAGGGACCCGCCTTGACTTTTCACGTTGCGTTTGAGCGGTGCGGCTGATCTGCAATTCCTCTTCTCTCCACTCCACACCTGACCGGACCTGACCTGACCACCCGAGAGGGAATCCTCATCCCCCTCCTCTTGCGGCGGCGGCGGCGTGTTTGGTCTCCGTGCGGGTGTTTCTGTCCGGCGTTTGCTTGCCGGGCCAGCGCGGCATTGGAGGAGGAGGAGGGAGATCGGAGGCGTGATCGATGGGGAACTGCGTGGCGAGCGGGGGCACGACGACGGGCACCCCGGCAGGCGCTGCAGGGGAGGACGGGAGGCGGCGGGGGGGAGGAGGTGGAAGGCGCCGCGGGAGGAGCAGCTCGGTTCGGTCCCCGGCCGGATCTTCTCCAACGACGGGCGCAGTCGCACCGCCGCCGTGTTCACGCAGCAGGGCCGGAAAGGGATCAATCAGGACGCCATGCTCGTCTGGGATGTAAGCCACCGAATCTCTCTCTCTCCTGTTTCTCCCGCGGTCAATTTGCTACACCGAGGATGGTGGTGCTAATGGTGGAGTGTCTGTCGCCTTGACAGGGGTTCGGCGGGGAGGACGACGTCGCGCTGTGTGGGGTGTTCGACGGGCACGGCCCGCATGGCCACCTTGTGGCGCGCAGGGTCCGCGACGCGCTGCCGCTCAAGCTCATGTCCGCGGTGCGCGCGTCCAAGGCTGGCTTGGACATGCCCGCCGCCGCGTGGAGGAAGGCCTTTGCGAGCGCCTACAAGGCCATGGACAAGGATCTTCGCTCCCACGCCATCCTAGATTGCTTCTGTAGCGGCAGCACCGCCGTCACCGTGCTCAAGCTCGTACGTGCCACCGGACTTGACGCGAGTCTGCTTGCTATCCATCGATTCATCCTTCCTCGCATAAACATATTTCAAATCAATTCTTCTGTTGGGATGTAGTATGCGTTCAGCTGTACACAGTTCACTGACGAGCGGTTTCTGCACGCAGGGCTCGGATCTCTACATGGCCAACATTGGTGACTCACGCGCCGTGCTAGGCTCGAGGGACAGTAGCGGCCGTGGCGGCATGGTAGCCGTGCAACTGACTGTTGACCTCAAACCGGATGTTCCCAGTAGGCCACCATATTCTTCCTCCACCATTATTTCAAATTTATGGATGGATGTGGTGCCGTGTTAGGAGTTTGAGTGTTAATGCCGTTCTGTCATTTCAGGCGAGGCAGAACGGATCAAGAAGTGCAGGGGCAGGGTATTTGCTCTGCAGGACGAACCGGAGGTGCCGCGGGTCTGGCTGCCGTTCGATGACGCGCCAGGCCTGGCAATGGCCCGGGCGTTTGGGGACTTCTGCCTCAAGGATTATGGTGTCATTTCGGTTCCAGAGTTCTTCCACTGGTCGCTCACGGAGAAGGACCAGTTCGTCATCCTTGCATCAGATGGGGTAATTTTCTCTACCCAAGTGCTCCACTTTATTGTTCTCTGTTCGTTCGGGATAATTGCACTTGCAAAGATATGAATTTCGTTCTGGATATTTGCAGTTGCAAAAATATGAATTCGAGAGTATCTCTGCCCCCAGCAAAATCTTGCCCTTAGCTTTCATCATAACATGATTAGTTGCAATGTAATGTCAATCTGCAGCACTTTCGCATTCGTGATCTAAGTAGCCTCACATGGTGGGCCTTCAGGTCCAGGATGCCCCGTGCATTTCATAGAAGCTAAAAGAGAATTCGTGATCATACCCACAAGTGATCCAGTCTTTTGACTCCAAAATGTTTCAGCTTTTAGGGGTCGGTTGATAAACTGTCATCATGGCAGGTGCAAGGATAATAATTTCTGCCATGGGTCCCCTTCCTGCCTGCTGCATAGATAATGATTAGCCAGCTTAACACCCTTCTCCATTGCACCGTCACAGCCTGTTGTTATCTGCTGTCCTTCAGCTGTTTAATCTTCTCCATGTTCAACTTGAGAGGGCCAATTGGTTTAAGTCATTTCTGCAGGTGCTACTTCCTACTTGAACAATTTGGACATAGAGCCTGTGGCTCTAGGGACTCTTCATTGCATTAGATAAAATTAAAATTATCAAGGGCTCTTCAATGCATTAGGGGAAATTAAGATTCTCATTGTCTAGTAACTTGCTTCCCCGTTGATGATATTTGCATCTGAACGATGTGGATTTCTGAGTAGTAGATAGATAGACCTTTTTTTTTTTTTTTTTTTTGAAACAATAGACCTTGCACAATTGGCTGTCATTGAAAGACTGATATTGTTTCTTTAGACAACTTATTTATCACAGGTCAGTATGTCGCTGAAAGTTCAGGGACCAATCAAAATTCAAAGTGAAGCATTTAACCATACTAGTTTTAATGAAACTGATAATCATTTGCCAGTAATGTACTTGTTCAAAATTCTCGTTTTGATCCATACATCCTCTCTTGAATTCTCTTTTGATTAGTGCGCCCACACTACATTTTCCTAACTAATATATAGTATCAAAAGTGAGATTTTGTCCTGGTAGAACTTTGAGCCCTTTGTTGAAATGATTGTGGTTGGTGAAGATTGTTTATTTTTTCATATGTAATGGACTTCTCTATCGCTTTTCAAACATTCCTTTAATTGACGACCAGTTGGGCGATTTTTAAGTCACTGTCTGCGTAGTAGTTGGTTTTACCTTTTGCCAGTGTTTCTTATTGCAATATTCAAAGCATGCTACTTTGGACCCTTTAAGCATCCATGTTTTTTAAGGGAAAAAAAGATTAAAGAGCATTCGTGTGGAATCAGCAAGTGTGTTTTTATTGGTCCGCTTATAGATGCGTTTTTGAATCTTATAATTGTCCTTCCGTCTTCTCTTGTTTGGCTCAGTTCCCATGTTTCTATGCAGTTGTCCTTAATGAAATTATATAAGATGCGCTGCCACTTGGCAGAATTGTGCTTCTATGTATCTAATGCTAATGCAATCATGCAGGTGTGGGATGTCCTTAGCAACCAGGAGGCTGTTGACATTGTGGCATCATCCCCAAGCCGATCTAAGGCTGCAAAATCCCTAGTCGAGGCTGCTACACGTGAATGGAAAACCAAGTACCCGACATCAAAGATCGATGACTGTGCAGTGGTTTGCCTATATTTGGATGGCAAAATGGACCATGAACGTGACTCGACGGCCTCCATGGACAACATCAGCATCGACGAAGGCTCCGTCGCAGACCCAAATGAAGCTCCGGAGCAAGAGCCAGCGCTGACCCGCAACTTCACGGTCAGGACAGTAGCCGGAAGTGCCCATGAGAAGGCACTGTCGGGGGCGGTAGATGCGGTTGTCGCCGGCGCTGCCCACGATCAAAATTGGTCGGGCCTTGATGGAGTGACGCGGGTGAACTCGCTCGTCCAGCTTCCCAGGTTCTCCGAGGAGAAGGCGATTGGCTGATGAGCTGCAATTCTTTGGTTTTAATTAACTTATTTTCTCCTGTTTGAAAATTTAGTTTAGTTGCCTGTTGTTTGAGGGGAAAGGTAGAAACGAAATATGGTCTTGTGATTTGCATCGGCGCGTAGCTTGTGTGTTTGAGCCACTGTGGTTAGGGTGTGAGCTGCGACTTTTAACACAGCAAAATTGTGCTTTCTGAAGTACAAAGGGTTGATCCTGTCTTCTATTCTTCCTTCAGGTATGATAAGCATGCCTGAGTGGTGAAAAAACAAGGGCGCCTTTTGTTCAGAGCTTGCAATTTTGCTGTGTTTAAACGAACAGCTCGTGCTCCTAAGCACAGTGGGCGCAAACGCATGCTAGGTGCCAGTCATCTGGGATGATGACGCTGTCGGGTGACCTGTAAATTCCACCACCGTCCACCGGCACTTGGCTTTGTAAAGAGATGCGTCTGTCTGGGCTTTTCCCGGGCGTAGCTTTTGTTGACAGTGGGCGCAAACGCATGCTAGGTGCCAGTCATCTGGGATGATGACGCTGTCGGGTGACCTGTAAATTCCACCACCGTCCACCGGCACTTGGCTTTGTAAAGAGATGCGTCTGTGGGCTTTTCCCGGGCGGCTTTTTTAGGGCCGATCGTTCGATCGATCTGCATCTGCATGGTGCTTGACATGGTTATGTTATGGCACCCTCAGGCCTGAGGAATCCCTGACCCTGACCTTACTCCATACTTCCTTGCCATTTTTGCCCTTACGGTAGCAGTACCGTACGTCATTGTCTGGAATGTAATGTATATCTGCCGAAATGTGCTGTAGAGCTGTAGTGTACAGCAGCACAAGTAAGGTGCAGTTACCCGTGCGAGGCTTCATAGATCTAATCGCTTGCACATGATTTGTCAATTCCTTTGTACCATTTCTGCACTCCCCTACTGGTGAACGGGTTGACGCTGATCTTCGTTATATGAAAAAATATTGTATGGCTCATAGAGCCTGATCAATAAGTTGAGCTGAACAGGGCGAGTGTACTGTACTTGATTAACTCGGCGAGGCGTCTGGGGACGACACGGCCACGAATCCACGATGAAATGGAGTAGTGGCGCAGCGCTTCTTGTATTAGCACTTCCCTAATTTTACTGGTGCGCGTGCGCGGTGGGCAAGACGCGACCCTTCCATTGTGCCCAGGACCGGCACCCAGCAGGGCAGCCAGGCACGTACCAGTACTGACGGGTACCCGTCACGTGATCTGGATCTCGCATCCATTCTGTCGCTGACCAGCGACACGACATGGGATCACATTTCACCGTACGTACTCCAGCCAGCGATACTGTTCATACAGATCCGGCGACTCCGGGATCAGGATGTGTGAACAGGATAGGCATGCCGACAGGATATTAACTCAACACTAAGCGCTTGACGTGTACAGTAGAAAGAGACGGGTGGATCTCGGCGTGATATGCTAGGAAAACGAATGGGAAAATTCAAATGATTGAAATGTGGGTTAGAAATTTTAGCCATCTAAACAATGGAGTCTGTCTCCGTGTTGGAAACTGTGTTGGTGACTTTCGTTTTCTTGCCTCTTTTTGTTTCGTCCATGGACCTGCACTGCACGGACCTGTAATTTTCACGAATACTATGTGCTTGGCTTTACGCTTGCACACTCGCGCATGGAGCTGCAAGCGTGGCAAATTATCTTCGCGAGGCTTTAATTTGCTGTGCTAGAAGAGATACGATGTTTTCGGCGCGCGATTCTAGTCAAACTTCCAAAGAATTTATAACCTAACTAAAATCTGGCTCAACCAAGTAAAAAGTACTCCTAACTCCGATTCACCGATGAAACTTTTCGAGTGGTAAACTATGGATCTCAAACGCGCCAGGATCTTTCATCAGAACGTGCCCTGTCCTGTTACCTGCACGGCTGAACCAGAGAGAAATGTCGCGTGCAGACACCCGTACGTGACCAGGACGATTGGTCAATTCCCGAGCCGAACCCGATGCCGACGCTGAAGTGAAGACACCGAGGAATGGTCAAATCTGAAAAGGCACCACGCACGCACCACTCGCACTCGCACGGTCGCACCTGCATTGCCTACTCTATTCCAATAGCTTAGCTGCACCCAGCTGTCTGGAGCTTGACGAGCGAATCCCTTCCGGTTCCCCGCACCGCACTGCCGCGACGCGACAGGCAGGTGCCTTCCAGCCAGCGCGCACTCGCACGCCACGCCACGCCACGACGCGGCTCCCAAGTCCACGGGCCACCACTGCCCGCCGGGCCGGGGCCCCTGCCTCTGGTGCCTCGTCCGCGCCGCGCCGTGCCCGACCCGACCACGACAGCGTCCAATCCGCCGAGGCCAGCCGGCCAGACCCGTGAAAGGGTCAGAAAAATCCGGGAAACGCGACTGGTTGGGCTCGGCTCGCTCGCCTGGTTTGTGGTGGTCAAAAACACGATCGAGTCGTCGAGCACGCGCGAAAGCTGTAAAGCTTCGTCCCCTGCGCCTTCGCTTCCAGAGCTCGCCTCGCGGCCTCGTCACTAGTAGCTACCGCGTGCGTGTGCGTGCGTGAGCGTGTGCGTGTGGCCAACATATATAAAGAGGAAAAACGACGACTAGGAGAACGGGGACGGGAGCAGCGACCGGCCGGCGGGAGAACCTTGCACCGTAGTACGTCGAGGTTTGCCATGGCGTCGTCGATGATGATGAGTTCTCGCGCAGCGTCAGCGTCGGCGTCGGCCGGAGGAGGAGAACATCGCCGTCAGCACGTCACCGTGGCGTACGGTGGCCTGCCGCGGCCCATCAGGCCTGTTCCGGGCGCGGCGGGCCCACGGCCCGGGACGCCGAGGCCAGGGGGCGGTCCTTCGCCATCGGGGCGCGCGGCGGGGCCGGAGTACAACTGGTGGGGCGGTGGTGGCGCGCGCGGCAGCAGGCGACGCCGAGGCGGCCGAGGAGCAGCAGCAGGGCCGCATCATGCGCGCGCGTGCCCACGGGGAAGGGCAACCGGGAGCTGGTGAGGCGGGCGCTCGCGCCGCCCGCCGCGCGCGGCCGGGGACGCGGCGGACCCGTCCTGCTGATGAGGAGGTGGAGCTTCCGGCCCGCGCCCAGCCGGCTGCGCAACGCGTCGGGTCGTCGTCGCAGTCCCCTGCCTCGCCGCGGCCACGTCCGTCGTCGTGATCGATCGATCGTCGCGGCCGAATTCTTTGATTCGTCGTTAATGGGAAAAGAAATCTTTGAGATCTGTACAGCAGTTCGTTATTCTTTTTTTTAAACGCAGTTCTGTATGTTGACCAGCTGTAGTGTAGATTGTTCTTTCTCCTCATGTTTAGTGGAATGGTCCATTGTACATTTGTACCTAGCAATCGATTTATGCAAATGCTTCGATTCGGATCCATACGCCCCACGTTCTGTGCCATTGTGCCATGTTATCGTGCATCTAGTGCGCCATGTAGGCAGAAAAAGTCTTCTGGTCACTAAAAAATCAGACGCCCAGCAGGGCAGCATGCAGCACAGTGGCCCGGCACGTTAAACAATTTTGATTACACATTAGAACCAGTTTAGCATTGTGTGATGTTGAATAGAGGCGATGGTTTGCTAGTCCTGCTGGTTAGGCCAGGTTGCTCCAGGCCGCGCCAGGCATTGCAACGATTCAGGCTCGAGCCATTTTTCTGGTCGACTATACTGCACTAATATCAGACGCCAACGGCCAAGGGATCAGCATGTTCAACAACAGAGGGAAAATCAGCATGCCCGTTAAACAATTTGGTGTAGATACATATTCTAATAGAACCAGTTTAAAAAACTAATTGTCTTCTCCTGGTTGAGCAAGTTTCGGACGCTAATATATTTTTTTCTCGGCGTGCTGGTCAGGCCAGGATAGATAACAAAGGCTTGCGCCAGAAACGAAACTCCTTGGAGCCAGGTTGCGCCAGCCATTAAAAATGTTTGAGGCCTGGCCCAAGTCTACCAGGCCAACAACCTCACCCGTGAACTTTTGTATCGTTCCAACCGGCGAAGCTAAATATGTGTAACCAAACACCAACAAATGATTTTTGAGGAATGGAAATGAAATGTTGGATTAATACATATTTCTAATAGTAAGGTAGTTGTCCTAAAAAAGTTTTTTTTTTAGTAGTAGTATTTAGTGCTCGATTGTTCATAACTGGACTGAAGCAGTTCGATAAAGATTGCATTCCAACGACATTTTTGTTTTTTTTTTTTTTTTTAATTACAGAACTACTGTCATAACGAGACTTCATCATAGAAGTAAAACATGACTTCAGAACATCATGCGTTTCCACTTTGTAGTTAGCACTGCAGGTGGCCGGGAGCCGGCTATCAAGGGCACGTTTGCCTCTTCCGAAATCCATCCACGTCACTCCAATCATCACCCATTGATGTATGGGAACGAGATGACATTCCACTTTTCCTCCGCCGTATATTCTTGAAACTGTAAGCAGCCTACGATATGATTGATTATTGCAATTCAATTGCGCAATCACGCATATGGTGGGTGAATCCACTTTTGACTTGTTCTTATCTGGACGACTGGATTGTCTAGTTTAAATTCAGAATAGTGTGTTTAGAGTTTTGGACTTGAAGATGGATTGAAACCTTCCAACTCACCAAAGAGCACACATGTACTCCCTGCATTCCAAAAATTTTACTTATGCTGAAGTCAAATTTGTTTAGCTTTGATCAAGTTTTTGACAAATATATATGCCCTTTGAAGATATATTTGATGAAAAAATAATAAAATAAACTAATTAGATGATGTACAAGTTGATGCATTTTACTATGAACTTAACCAAAGTTTTTTTAAAGGTTTAATTATACAGCTAAATAAAGTGGCACTGCAGTTTATTTTTTTTCTTCTGCAAGTGCAGCTACAATGGGTCTCAACATGGGCCACGTATGAAGCCCAATATTGAAGTGCGCCACCTGCGCCAGGGTGACTTCGGAAGTTTCCAGGCGGTTAGCAATAGCTCCATAATTAACTCGCCGTCCGCGCGGGAGATGGGTCCAATGGCGTGGCGTCGACGGAACCCCGAAATACCCACGTACGATGAGGCAGCGGTTGATCCAGATCCATTGGAAGCTTCGAATTTTAACCTGCAGAGCCGACGGTCCCATGCCGGCTAGCGGCTACAACCCCGAAGTACGCCGCCATTAATCTGTGCGTCTGCGTGCAGGAGCAGCAATTCGCCTGTTCTGCATTCAGGTCCGGTGGTTTTTTGACCTTCGATTCGAATGGGGTAGATGGATGAAAGTACTACAGTACTCCGTGTGCAACGATTTTATTGGACAGGAAAGCTTGCAGTACAGCACCAACTGCCGATGACTTGCCCATGCTAGAGGCAACACGGACTAGGGACCATTATATTTTAACAGGCAGCATGGATCCCACAAACCACATGAGCTAACCTAAATTGCACAGTAAGTTTTGTTGACAAATGCGTCAATGTTGATGGTGGCAGAACTGTGCTGCTTCTCTCTTGATTTTGCCTTGTCGATGAAACTGTACTGCTCTTATATATGTGAACCCCAGTTTTGGTTGGTTGTGTTCAATTAGCTGGGGATGGAGATAATGACGATCTAGCTTTTGAAGTTGTTTGTTGGTTCATGGGCAGTGTGTAGACGGGATGAATCATGTCTAGAGAATAGTGTGCTAGCTAGGTACTGAATGAGCATATACAGCAAAAAATGATTGGACAAACCATACCTTTGCTAGCCTTGATCATTAGTTATTGATTAGTGATAACTAGTCTAATTTATAGTTAAATAGTAATTTCTATGCAGGATTACAGTCGATGATAGTGTTGATTATGGATCATAAGTTTATTTGTTGTCAATTACTGTTGATTAGATCAATACTAATAAAATAAATGAATTCTCGCCTCATACACCCCGCATCCATCGACCGAAAAAAGGCTATTCCATCCTCGAACCAAACACTTAGGCCCTCTTTGGTTCAGCTTCCAACTTCGAGCTTTTGCTTCCAAAAGCTCAAAAGCTGAACCAAAGGGCATCTTTGTCAGACCATCAACTTCTCCAAAAGCTAGCTTTTACGTAGTTCAATTTCCTGGCGAGGGTAGAGCACGCTTTCACCGGTTTGTGGGGGTCATTTTTCGACGAAATTACCCGCAATGCCATCGTTTATGAAAGAAAACGGTTCGTTCTTTTTCCTTCTATTCCCGCCCACGCGACTATTCCGTCCGCCCGTCAGCGCGAGGGCTTCCCCGCCCGTCTCATTTCGCGAGCCCGACGCCCCGGCGGAGCTAGGGGCCGTGGCCCGCACCCGCCCGGTCGTGCCCGCTCCTCTCCCGGCCGCCCGGTCATCTCAGCGCCCACAGTCCCCTCCGCCCCAACCTCGTCCTCTCCGGTCCTCGCCGCTGCGTCGCCGGCACCCCGGAGTCCCCGCCCGCTTTGGTTCGGACTGCCCAGTCGCGTGAAGCACTTTGCCCCCATTCGTCCTCGGCTTCATCGATCTCGACTCCGGTGGCCGGATGCGCAGCGTAGGTACCTCAATCTACGAAAAATTTGTTATTTATTCAGTTTTGTGTGTTGTGCGCATGATAGAAGTGATGGTATTGTTACGTGATGGTGTGGAATGTCCGAGAAAAAAAATATTTTGTTTCATTCAAGAATGGGTGACAAGGCAGATTGGGGTGACTTCTTTTTTGAAGCATTTGATTGATGTATGCAAAGGGGAGATAGAAGCTGGGAATAGGCCCCGGGGGCTTTGGACTAGCACTGGTTGGAAAAATATTGTAGCCAAGTTTGAAGCCAAAACTAATGACAAGCGAACAAAGATACAATTGAAGAACAAATTAGACAACTTAAAAAAAGAATATGTTTGGTTCATGGAGTTGAAGAATTTTGCCCTTTGGACTTGGATGGGACGCGACAAAGGGAACCGTTGATTGCCCTCGGGAATGGTGGGATGAACACCTTGCTTTGTAAGCACCGTCTTTGTTGATTTTTTTGTCCATAGTATGATATGGTGTGTCGTGCTAAATTTTTTTATTCAATTTCAGAGGTGTAATAATCGTGAAAAAAGGCCTTAAATGTAACCATGTGAGGTTCAGAAAACAAGGACCAAAGTACCTTGATGATCTTGATCTGATTTTCGGCAAGGTACATGTGATGGGGCCCGCAGCAGCTTGTCCTGGTGATATATCTTCTGATGAGAGTGATGAGGAAGTGGCTGAGGTGCCAAAACCTCCACCCAAGGATGATGTCAAGCTGGCTGATTTGAAGCGAAAAGGGAACAAGAAACGCAAGAGCTCCTGTACTGTTGCTGAAAGCAAAGAAGAGAAGAGTCCATTTTATCGAATGTACGTAAACACATGTTTGAAGATAGAAAGTGCAGCAGATAGGATCTCTAGTGTATCAGCCACCTCGGCTTCTCCCACAAATGTTGTCCCCACCATTGGAGAAGCTATGAAGATGGTCGAAGAGTGTGGGGTGCAAGAAGGAACTCCTCTAATGCACACCGCCACCATGTTGATTATGAAGCCTGAATTTAGAGAGGTCTTCACCATCTGAAAACAAGTAAAGGAAGGCTGGATGTCCTTGAGAGGGAGTATGAAAAGGAGATGAGGCGCTAGTGAACTATTAGGCTGCCTGAACCACTTTTAATTTGTATTGTGTGAACCACTTTTTTTATTTGCACTTTTAATTTGTATTGTGTGAACCACTTTTTTATTTGTACTGTGCAAACCAACTATTTGCTTGTACTGAGAACTATTTGCTTGTACTCGGAACAATTTGCTTGTCTTGAAATAATGTGCTTGTATTGAAATAATTTGCTTGTACTGAAATAATGTGCTTGTTTGAAATAATTTGCTTGTATTGAAATAATGTGCTTGTACTGAAATAATTTGCTTGTCTTTGAAATAATGTACCGAGAACAATGTGCTTGTTATCATTGTACCAGATTACTATCCATGGATGAGAACATGGAAGGTGTAGCCCAAGAAGAACGAGAAGAGCCTACTACTCCTAGCTGAGCTTTCCCAACATGCTGCCATTCTTGGTAAAATGGGTGCACAAAGATATCTGATCGTTATTGGAATAAAGGAGAGTACTGAGGAAACACCGTAAACCGGAATTCAATGGGTGATGAGGTGCTTTTTCGTCCAAGGTATTTCTATAAGATGTTTCGAATGAGCACCGAGGTCTTCATGGAACCGCATGATTTGCTATGCTTGGAGTATGGTTTGACCTCCACTAATAATATTTCATCCATTGAGTCATTGGTAATGTTCTTGTGGATTGTCGGAGGACCGCAATCATTTTCACAAGTTGAAAATCGCTTCACACATTCCCTATGGGACAGTCCACACTAAGTTTCATGAGGTACTTAAGTGTGTGCGCAAGTTAGGTAAAGACAATATTAAGCCAAGAGTCGACACTTTTTCTTGAACATGAAAGAATCAAAGAAGACCGTTTACGGCCGTACTTCAAAGGCATTTGTTGGAGCAATAGATGGTTCGCAGATGTTCGGTGATTGTGCCGGTTGAGGATCTTTGTTAATCACACATGTCGTCATGGATATACATCTCAGAATTTGCTATTTGTTTGTGACTTCGACATGAGGTTTATCTATCGCGATTCTTTCGGTTGGCCCGGTTGTGCCCATGACACACGTATCCTCAATCATGCTTTGGCAAATTTTGATGATTTTCTGTGCCTCCTAAGGGTATATACATGACCTACGTATTATTTATTTGCTTCATAATGGTTGGCTCGGTAGTGAAGTACTTGTATTATTTATTTACTTTGTAGGGAAATATTATCTTGTGGACTCGGATTTCCAAACCGAGCAGGGGTATCTAGCACCTTTCAAAGGAAGCACATACCATATTCCGTAATTTCAGAATCGTTTCGGACCACCCCAAGGGAAGTATGAAGTGTTCAATTTCAATCATTCATCCCTTGAAATGTCATTGAGCGGGCCTTTGGAGTATTGAAGGAGAAGTGGCGTATTTTAAAGGGCATACCAAGTTTCTCAACTCGTACTCGAAGCACATCATCCTTGCTTGTTTGGCATTGCATAATTTTATTCGTGATAGCAAGTTGTATGATAAGGAGTTCGAAAAAGATGTGATCTTGATGATGATTACTTGGTAGAAGAAGATGACACGACACCGTAAGATGAGACCGAGGATGTGGAGAATGAGGATACCATGAATATCATTCGTAGTAGAATAGCCGATGCTTTGTTTAGTGCGAGATAGTTATGTTGAGGGATGACATGATTGGATGAGCCCTTATCTTTTTGTAAAATGCTAATATTATATTCGTATGGACCATATCACTTTGACTTCTACAAAATTTGGAAGAAATTTATTTTTTTCCTTTCTAAAATAGTCATTTACATAGAAATAGGTAAGTACAATATTTATTTACGGACACTTTGCATATAAATAGTCCTCAAGCCTTCAAGGGCATTACGAGACATTTTACAGATCCTCTGGTTTCCACGTTGCTCTAACCAAAGCGGTTTTCGGCTTTTTCCGGCGGTTGTCGACTCCACGGCCGGCTTTTCCACGACCCACAGTTCCACGGCGGCTTTTTGAGAATCCACGGCTCAACCAAACGGGGCCTTATACGGAGTCTCACACCTCATCTTATTTAACTTGTCCCCAAACCAAGCGAACTAGCATGAGATCGTGTCAATTTCATCACATGTAGTGACTATCAATAGCGGAACCGTTAGGAGTGTGCGGAGAGCTCCCTAAGGCGACCGGGTAGGGCGACTCGCCGCGGCCACCGCCGCCCCGCGGCCGGCCTCCTCCCCCCCCCCTCTCCGGCTCCGGCGCCCCCACCTCCTCCTTCCACCCTTCACCCTCTACCCCGTGGTAGTTGGTTCCCCTCCGTTCGTTCCTCCTCCTCCGCCACCTTTCCCCCGATTGCAGCCGACCGTTCCCACCATGGATGCGGCTCTTCGTCTCGCCGCCGCCTCCCGGGCGGATCGGTCGAGGAAGAGGAGCTCCTGCCTCGCCCACGCGGTTGATGGGGATGACATCGATGCTCCCGCCGACGATGGTGCCGCCGGCGGCCTACCGGTACCGTGGAGAACGACGCTGGCCTCGCGGCGTTCACCGGGCTCCTCGACCGCTTGGTCCCGAGGACATACTGCTCCTGATGACTGAGGCTCTCGGTCGATGGTCGACGGCGGCGCCACTCCCGGATCCCGAGGTGGCGGCCCTCATGCCCCAAGGAGATCTCTCCCGAGACGGGAAGCGCCGGGGCGAATCCACCGGCCTTGAGGGATGATGACTTGGCCGCGGCGTGACGGAAATGGCAGCGTTCGGTTGTCGCCGGCGCCGTCCCTCCTCCGGCCCTCGCGGCCGCCGCCATCCCATCGGGCCACGGCGCGGTCACCAACGGGCCGGACGCGCTTACCGTGCGGCTGGCCGCCGGCTCGGCCGGACGCCGCCGCTGGCCGCCGAGGGCGGTGCCGGAGCTCGGCGCCCCCGCTTCAAGCGCTGCTTGGAGGGCCATGTTGGCCCGAACTCCGTGACTTACTCCCGGCAAGGTGTCTCGCTGGGCGGCTCGAGGGGTCATCGTGCGCCATCCCACGAGCGGCCTTCGCAGCGTGCCGGCTGCCAGCGACCTCGCCAATCCCCACGACATTCCCCTCACGCCGGGGGCGGTGGTGTCGCGCCCTCCCCGAAGGCGGAGGATTGGCTCGGAGGAGAGGATTTCCGGCTCTGAGCAGGTCCCTTGTGTCCACCACCGCCGACCGTCGTCACGACCTCCCCCGCCGGGTCGCGCCTCCGCCGCCCGCTCACCCGACCTGCAGCCGCCGGCCCCGTTTGGGGTGGGCGGGCCCCGAACATCCCCTTGGTCGTGGTGCCGCATGCCGGAGTACCAATTGGCTGAGGAGGAGCTCGACACGGCCCGGGATGGTGCTCGCCGCGGGGTGCGTCCCGAAGTCCGCGGCCGATGACATGTATGCCTACCCGGGCAAATTCGTTTCCTTCCGCCAACGACGTCAGTGCGCCGCCATGAACCGCGAGACTTCCCGTCCGTTTCGTGAGATGCTGAATCTCTACGCCTTTTGTGATGCACTCCCCCGGGGCGTTCCCGATTGATCCGGGAAACCGTGGCGTTGGACCTCCCGCGATGGCTCGGGACCTTCGTGTTTAAGGTGTTGGTGGATTTGCGCCATGTTCCGGCCAAGACGCCAGAATCCGGTGACACAAGCAGACGCCGCCCCGGGCGCTCCGCACTCATGTTGAGATGTCCGAAGCCGGGATACCCCGGCCGATGACGGCAGGGAATTCTTTTTTAGACAGCATGGTGCCGCCTACCGAAGTCGGATCCGTGGAGTCGCAAAATATGTACATCGAGGAACCTACGACAGTGGCGGATAGAGCTGGCTCGTGCCTAGGGATCGCTCTATGTTGACATTTCTTAACACAATCACCAAAAAGGCAATCACGCTTAGAAATGTTTGTTGGTATTCTGCAACGTTTACAAAACAAGTCAAGCGCACGGAAATACCGTTGTAGCATTTCACCGGAAGTATTCGTGGTATCGTTATTTATATTTTTCCCAAAGGAAGGCATGGTGTAAAAGTCTCTAATTTAGGACATGGTCAAGATAACACGAATGTATAATAGACCAATGCTCATAATAGGGGTAAAGCAGGATAGGTAGTAGGATAACTTGACACACACACTCAAGCCAATCTCAAGGATAAAGGTAAAAGAAAGAATAAAAGAATAAGTCTAATATGGAGCAGGCATATCCTAGATAGTCATGTCAAGATAGCGGATACACACATGCTTTCTTGTTAGAGATTCTAAGTCAAGATAGCCAAGGTCTATTTGAATTACTTGGGCACCGCCCACGCCCAAAGCGATTGTCCGCAATTGCACCGCGCCACACCCGAACGTGGGGGATTACAAGGGGACGGACAAGGTCGTCACAACCCGCCGCCTACCCCCCTCAACCGTGGGATGCGCCCACAAAAGATAGAAAACCCTTAGCCTAGACATCACGTCTACACTAGTGATTATCACTCTAGCGTGTTAACAAGGCTTACCCGTCAGGGTCGGGGTCCTTCTACGAGCGCCGCCCGAAGGAACGACTATCAATCCCCAACCCAACATCAACCAAGTCTAACTCTAGGTAGAACTCATCATATCGATCTAGCTCTTGGTCTAAACATGTATGCATGAAAGATTAAGCACAATGTTCTATATGACAAGATCATGATATAGAAACTATATACTAGTTCATCAATCAAGATTATATCAAAAGAACTTTGCTCTAATTCAAGAACATGACTATATTGATAAGTAGAGAACAAGAACAAGATGAAGAACTCTAAATTGCTCATACCGAATAGCTCCAAAATGTCTTGCTCTCCTTTTATAATCCTTGCCAAACTCCTCCTATGTACAAACTAAGAAGAAGAAGAAGAAGAAGAAAGGGAGAGAGGCTCTATTGTGTTGTGTGTGTTGAGAGAGGAGGTGAGGGAGGCTACTTATACTAGTGGGAGAGGGGCCTAAGTGCTAAATTCCCCCAAACAGACCATCTCTCGGGCGTCCAGATGCAGTGCACTTGCCACCAACGTGTGAACCGACGTTTTTGACACTTAATGCACCGCCTCGCCAAGTTTTGGGCGAATCGGCGCCAAAGTGGGTGGGCGCACCTTAGTGTGCTTGGCAAGACCCGTCGGCCGCTGGGCCCGAGCTTTGGCAGGTGGGCTGTGTTGGTGCGAAAAGTCGTCCCACGCCGTTTGCTCGGTCCGCTTTGCATCATGTTGGGCTCATTTCCATTGGGGTGAAAGATGTTACGAGAATGCACGCTTTCCCGTAAGGCGCCTTTTTGGTGCATTTTCCACCGCTTTGTATATAAATCCCGCAAAACATTATTTCGGCACTACAAGTGGAATTATGTCAATAATAAATGTATATGTGTGTAGTAAGATATAGTTTCAACCCCTTATTGGTAGAATGTTGACGTTAAAAATGTGTCGTTAGTGACCGTCAACACTCTATCGGGTGCATTGCATTTGGTTTATCTTTGAATTGGTCGCTCAACAACCCCTATACCTACCGGTGGCCGTAGGGAGGCGACAATGGTGGTGATGGACCGGGGGTGATGGCTGGCATCCGGAGGATGACTATGAGCCTTCGCACCACGCGGACGGCTCGGCGATTACGACACGAGTGGTCCATACGGGGATTTTCATGGTGGCGTCCATTCATCCTCTCTGGTGGTGGGCCAGCTGGCATGCCCTGTGCCCCCATCAACATCGAGCCGGCGGCCTCCACGCCGACAGTGCACTCTCTCCGCCACCGCCTTTTCGATTGCATCGGGGCGACTCGTCCGCAAGGCGGGATTGGTGGGCGATTCCTAGCAATTGCACCGCACCTTCTCCATGATGGCCGCCGACCCAAGACCCGCCCGCCTAGCTCGGGCCCGGTGGTCCGATTGTCGCGCCATCCCGGAGCTCCGGTCATCCCGAAAGTCAGCATTACTGGCGCCCCTTCACCGGTCATGGATCGGTCACCGCCCAGTGATGCTGACTGGTGGGTTTCTATGGCCGAGACTAAACTTTTACTCCGCACCGTCATGTGTCGGGATCGTGGATGCTCCATCCGTGGTGATGATGTGTCCGTGGAGGGGTTCGAGCTCGCCATCTTCACCAGGGGGAGGAGGATCGCGGTCGCCGAAATCGCGCCAGAGGAGATCGGAAGAGCGGTATGCGTGTCGTTGGCCACGCCGGTGATCAAGGGTGGGCCGACCTTCAGGGTGCCCATACTCCCGGCCGCTAACGGCCGTGCCGGAGTGACCGGATTGCGTCGCGCCCATGGCAAAGAACGCCACCCCGCAGGCATAGGCGGTGCTACTCCGCAAACTCGGTGTTCGTGGAGCCGAGGCGAGCCACCGCTATCATTGAAGAGCTCATCCGGGCCACCTTTAAGGCCAGAATGTTCGAATCCAAACGCCGCCGATTTAACCTCCTACTTGATGGCAAATTTGATGTGGAGGCCCTAGGCCTCAATCCGGAGGGTCCGGGCCGAGGGGATGCTTAATTTAGCGCCCGACCTCATCGATTGTCGCTCTACGGTTTTCTTAATGGCATCAAACTCGCTTCTTGGTGTGGAACGTCGCGCGGCCTCAACGGCCGCCGGCGTCGGAATGTTGTTTGTAATCTGTTTGCCTTACATAGGCCGGCGCTCGTTTGTCTTCAGAAGTCCAAGCTGCCCGCTCTTGTCTCCCGGCTGGCCATGGAATTTCTTGGCCCGTCCTTCGATTTTGCCTTCCTGCCATCGATTGGCGCCTCCGGTGGGGTTGTTTTGGCCCGAAACGTGATGCCTGGATTGTCTCCGCCACCGTTCGGCTCAGTTCTCTGTTTCAGCGCAGTTGAAACTTGTGGGCTGGACAGGTGATCCGTGGTGGATCACGGTGATTTACGGCCTCAAACCGATGATGCCAAGGTCCTCCCTCCCCGCGGGAACTCCTAGACTTCCAGGACTCTCACCCGGGAGCTTGGTTGGTGTGTGGAGATTTCAACCTCATATCTGGGGCATCCGACAAAAACAATGACCGGCTTGATAGAAGAAACATGAGGCGCTTCGGATCGTTCATTGACAGAGCCCGGCTTGAGGAGATTGATATGGTTGGGCGCCGTTTCACTTGGTCCAATGAAAGACCGCAGCCCACAATGGAGTTGCTCGACCGCCTTTTTGCCACTGGGGAATGGTTTGCTAGCTTCCCCAACTTGGTGCTCAAGCATTTGTCATCGACCGCTTTCGGACCACCGTCCATTGCTCCCGCAGCTTGCCCTCCTCGTTAGGGGCCAAGCGGCGCTTCCGCTTTGAGAACTTTTGGGTCAAGTTGCCGGGTTTCCATGAGGTGGTTGCGCAGGCATGGTCCTCCACCTGGCGGCGGTGGATCCCTTCCGTCTCCTAGATCACAAGCTCGTTCCACACCGTAGCACTCAGAGATGGAGTGCAAAGAAGAGTTGGGAGTATTCGGTTGCAGCTTGCTCGATCCGTGGAGATCATTTTCGTTTTTGATGAGCTGAGGGGAAGCGTGGGCCTTGGAGCCTTGGGAGGCTCAGGCTCGGGCCTCATGTAAGATGAAGGTCTTTGGGCCTTGCATCCCCGCCGCTCCATTGCACGTCGGCGATCACGCATAAGATACTTGGCCGAAGGGGATGCCAATACCGGTTTTACCATCTTCAAGGGCTTGCCATAGGCGATGCAGAAACGTAATTGACTTCGGCGGTGGGCGGTGATCAGGTTGTGTCGATGAGGCAATGGTCGCAGCCCCGCACGAATACCACGACGACATTTTAGGGGCCAGTTTCACTCGTTCCAGGGGGATCGATTTCTAATCTATTGGACTGCCTTCAGTGAGCCAGGAAGGCATTGAGGACCTCTTCTCAGAGACGGAGGTGTGGGAAGTCATTAGATGCTTACCGAGTGAGAAAGCTCCAGGTCCGGACGGTTTCACCGGCCTGTTCTACAAATCGGTCTGGCCCATTATCAAGTTGGACGTCATGAATGCCTTCAATGCTTTTTGGAGCCTTGACTTTAGAAGCCTACACCACCTGAATGACGCCTACATGATCCTGCTTAAGAAGGTTGACCAGCTGGCTGAGATCCGAGATTACAGGCCTATCAGCCTCATTCACAGCTTTGGGAAATTGATCACAAAATGCTTGGCCAATCGGTTGTCTGTGCTGCTTGACTCTTTGGTCCTCAAAAATCAGGAAGCCTTCATCAAGGGCCGCGGCATACACGATAACTTCCGAGAAGTGCGGATGGCCTCCAGGGCAATCCATGCCACCAAACAGCCATGCATCCTTCTCAAAATCGACATTGCGAAGGCCTTCGATACTGTGGCTTGGCCCTTCCTCCTGGAACTACTACAGCACATGGGATTTGGTACCCGTTGGCGAGACTGGATTTCGGCGAACTTGTCCACCGCCAGCACGAAAATCCTTCTCAATGGGAAGCCAGGAAGACGAGTCTGTCATGCTCGTGGCTTGCGGCAGGGCGACCCGCTTTCGCCCATGTTGTTCGTGCTCGCCATGGAGGTCCTGAACCATTTCATGCGCTGGGCGGAACAAATGGGCTACCTCACGCCGCTACCTGTCTCTACGACCCACCGCGTCGACCTATACGCGGATGACATGGTCATGTTTGTCAAGCCAGATGATGAAAGTTTGCAAACCATCATGGTGGTGTTGTCCATCTTCGGCCGGCGTCCGGCCCTGTTCTCCAACCTCGACAAAAGCGTGGCCATGCCGTTCCATTGTGAGCCACAACACTTGGAATGCATTCAAAGGATCTTAGCTTTGTAGAGTACGAGTTTTCCTTGCCGCTACTTGGGTATTCCTCGTCGTCGAAGCTAAAAGCGTTCGGAGGACCAATACCCGATTGATATGGTGGCCGCCGCATACCGGGTTGGAAGGGCAATCTTCTCAACATCGCAGACGCATGACCCTTGCCAAGGCCACTCTCTCGGCCATTCCGGTTCACATGGCCATCGCGGCTGTGCCTTTCAAGCCGGGCGATACATGCACTTGACAAGCTACAGCGGGCATTCATTTGGGCAGGATCTGACACTGTCTCGGGCGGCAAATGCAAGGTTTGATGGCCACCGCTAGCACGGCCAAAGCCCCCGGGCGGATTGGGCATTGCGGACTCCGCGGGATCGGCGTTGCTCTGCGCGACGCGGTGGGTTTGGCAAGACCGGCGGGGACGGCGCCATCCACTACCGAGCGGGAGGTCCCGCTTTGTTCCGTGCCGCCATGACGCATCACGGTTGGCAATGGTGAATCCACCTACTTGACGGGCGGATGCTTGGCTAGATGGAGATCGCATCAGCTCCATTGCTCCAACTATCTTCGTGGCTATCCCACGCCGCGGATGGGGTACAACGGTCGCGCAGGCCCGCTTCCGGGACAATTGGATTCGGCACATTCGAGCCCAATCTCCTCCTCCATGTACCGAGTTCTCGTCCTTTGCAACCGCTGGACTCCGTGCAACTTGTGGATCAACCGGTCACGTTTGATTGGATGCTTTGGGCCGACAGAACTACTACCGCTGCGTCGGCTTATGGTGCGATGTTTCGGGATCCGCCGCCGATCCCGGGAGCAAGACAGCTTTTGAAGTTCGCCGCGCCGCCAAGAGTCCGTTTCTTCTTCCGGCTCGGCATGCTTGGAAGATGTTGGACGGCCGGCCGGCGTCCACCCGGCATGGCCTGCAGGACTCCAATCTTTGTATATCTTGTGATCAGGCACCGGAAACCTTGGACCACATAATCCGGGCTGCGCTTTTCAAAGAAGGTGGTGTGGCACATCGTCCCGACACGGCTGCACATTGACAACCTTGTCGAGGTGACCGAGGTCGCGGTTCATGGATTGGTGGCTTTCAGTGAGGAAGAAGCCGCCGGCCGACGCGTCGGGGGTTTCGACTTCGCTTTCCCGGTCGGTTTGGCTGTTATGGAAAGAGCGTAACTCGCAGAACTTTTGAGGGCAAGAGGTCCACTCTGGTGGAGCTGGCTTCCGCGATGAAGGATGAAGCTGCAGCTTGGTGTTTAGCGGGCAACATGAGGCTCGCCGAGTTTCTAGCTTGGGCTGGGTTGTAGTTGCTCTTAGCTTGCTGCTAGTCGCAAATTAATCAAGATGTAAACCCCTGTTTTGTATCCATTAGTATAGGTGTTTCTAGGTAACTCCTTGGTTACCAAGATCAACGTTGTTTCTCTTTTATTCTTCTTAATGAAAAACGCGTAACGGCGTGGTCTCAAAAAAAAAGACCGTGTCAATTTCATTTTACTAGAGAAAGGTATTACGAGAAAAATGGTCCAATTGACCATACACCTTCCTCTCAATTAAATTTCAGAGCTATGATTTTTTTCCCCTTAAGCCATCAATTGGAATTATCAAGCAACTATTTACTACCATGGGTTAGAAATTGTTAGGACTAGTTTGATGCTCATGTGTGTTTGAGTGGTTTGATGTAGAATTTAAACATGCATGGATTGAGGTGAATGCATGATACCTAGACAAGTCCTTATATTGACCGGTAAGAAGTATGAGCAAATATACACGAGTTCTTGTGGACAAGGACGACGGTTGATCATCATGGTTGTCGCTAGATCGATGGATTGACCATTGCACGGCTCGACCATCATCATCTGTGATTAGTGCCCACTACCGAGACCCCAAAATTAGGTGGAGTCCGTTCCACCGCGATCGAGCTGGACTCCGTGGAGTGTCTAGCTAGATTACAGTGACAGTCGTCCTGTCCAGGTATTTAGTTTTTTGCTATCTATAAAAGGCCGTTCAGAAGCTTCTATTTCATTACATGTCGAGGCTCGTAGCTAATGAAAATCCTCGGTGCAGCAGACACTGCAGCTACTCAGCTAGTTCAGCACAACTGAACCGATCTGAAAGAGTGGAAGTGTACGTCGTCTGATCATCTCTGTGTTTGGATTGTATCAATGCTAGACAGTGAGCGCCTGGGTGATGGTCAGTATCAGCGGAGCTACGCGTACGTACGGTAATCAGATCAGCGTACAGGTAGTTAGTATGCCGGCCGATTATTGGAATCCTGGGCATGACGCCGAAATAAGTAGCCACCCCATGGACGCCGTCGCCGCCGGAGGCACAATAAAGAGCAGCGTAGAGTGGTTGGGGACGGCTATGCCGCCCGCGCGCGAGGCGCGAGCGTACGTGACGACTGCCACATCACAATCATCAATAGCCACGGAAACGGAAGGGGATGGAGCGCGGCCGGCCGAACCGTGGCCCCGCGTCGGTCAGTGTCGATGCCGATCCGTCGCCGTCCAAGTGTAAGTATAGCCAACAATAACACGCCGCCGGCGTCACTCACCTCACCTAGAGTCCTAGACACGTCCACGCCCACGTCCAGTCGTCCATCAGCACGCACGGATCGCATCATACGACGCCTCGCTCGGTCCGACCGAGCTCGAGAGCACGTTCGCTGGCAATGGGCGCGCGCATGCGCCTCTAACCGGCCGGGGGGGAGGCGTGCCAAGAGGCGGCTACGAATTAAACGCACCGCCTTTTCCCGCCCCGGGCGCCCGGTCGATCGCCCTCGCTCCACGCCTCCATTGGTCGCGTCATCGTCCTCCCGGCCGCTCCGCCTATATATCTTGGCCCGGGCGCGGCGTCACCGGCAGTCACACCACGATAGCAACAGCTTGTCAGCAACCTACGATCGGTAGATCGATCGATAGCGAGTCGCGATCTCAGGTACATACCTAGCACTAGCATCAGAAGCTAGCTAGCCGATCGTCGTCAGTCGGCATGGCCAGGTCGTCGTCGTCAGCTATGTTCGTCGTGCTCGTGGTTCTGGCCGCGGCAGTGGCGTGCTCCGCGACGCGTCCCGTCCCCGCGCAGCAGCAGCAGCAGGCTGTGTCGGCGGCGGAGGACGTGAAGCGGCCGGACACGCTGCAGGAGGGGACGGTGCTGATCCCGGGGCTCGGGCGCATCGAGATCGGCAGCCACTACGTCCCGGACCTCGGCGGGCTGGACCACAGCATCCCCGCCGCCACACACAGCCAGTTCCTCCCCGGCGCCGACGACACCTGGGTGCCCAACCCCGGCTTCGAGGTCCCCAACCCCTTCCGCCCCGGCGCGGCCACTCCCTGAACACGCACAACAACCCGCGCCGGCGAAGGTCGTCTCAGCTCGATCGCGCCGCCCTCTTTGAATAATACTAGCTCGATCTGCTACGTATATAGCTAGCCTGCTTGTTGCTTGCTGCATGCACGCATGTATTTGTGTGGTCCGCCCACGACCCTCTGCTGTCGTGTCGTCTTTGTGCTCTAGTGAAGTGTGTGTAGTGCGTGCTCGCGCGATGCGTAGGAAGCATCAGATCTTTTCGGCCCAGCTGGTCTTGGGAGTACTTATTAGCAGCTTGTTTCAAGGTCACTATTATTATTACTACAAATAAAGTTTGCTGGATGTAGTTTATGATTATCTATCGCTGTCAACTGTGCGTTGCCATACTTCTTTAACGTGAAACAGTTCATGATGCCGTGCCCCAAAACTACGGGTAGCTGCAGCAAGCACGCATGAAACTCAGGTACGTAAGCAGCGCTGTAACTGTACTCGTTTTTAATTTGAGGGGCCAAAGTACGTGCCATGATATGTACTCATCTCCGTCCTGTTCTGGCCTTGTGGTGACCTTAATTTTCTTCAGCTTTAATTAATTTAATTTCTTTGTGACTGTGACAAAAGGGTGCGGATGAATAAAGAGCGAGCTATAGGCCCATATATGGCCGGAGGGGATCGGATCAGATACGTATGAGGTAGATGTGCCTGCCGATCCACCGGATGGACCACCTGTCTGAGGAAAAAAAAAAATGAGTGCGCCACTGCGGCCATGACTGTAGTCCTACACCGTTCGGCAGAATTAATTGCCACCAACGCTAAGATTTTCGCCCGAAACATGCTATGAAGATCATCTAGCTTATACACATGTTCGATCATATGGGTACCTACTAGTATCGTGTCCGCGTTCTTCTTGCTGGGATAACTAAATTTTTATATAAAAACATATAGATCGCATGATAAGATGACAATACCATGAAATTAGACAATGAAATTAATGAAATTAAAGTGACATTTAATCCAAACACGCAAGTTATGTGAAATAACACAGTCACGAGATATCACGGTGTCGTAGGCTTATAAACGCCTATAAAGTTCTATGTAGGCTTATAAATAATGTACAAAATGACCAAACAAATTTTCTTAGCCCACAGGCAGCAAGCTCTGACCTAAACTTTATAGAACAACACCTTCTCAAGTTATTCAGGTTACCGAATAGCGCTGACCAATAGACCATTCAGTTCAAAACAATTGCTCTACTCCCTCCATTGCAAATTATAAATCATTCCAAGAATCTTAGATAGTCAAAGCGTCTCAAGGTTGACCAAATCTATAAAAATAATTACAAAGATTTGTGACATCAAATAAGTATACTATAAAAATATTATTAACGATGAATCCAATGATATACTTAATTAACATCCTAAAAGTTATCATCTTATTGTATAAATTTGGTCAAACTTGAGATGTTTTGACTCTCCAAAATTCTTGGAATGACATGTAATTTGGGAAATCACAAAAAAAAAAGACATGTAATTTGGGATGGAGGGAGTACTAAGCAAATATTATGACATCCAATATTATCACACATCAGGCCGTCATTGTTTCTGAAAATTGGCTGTCATTTTTTCCAATCAGGCAACATTATGACATACTTTGGGCACATAATAATTTTATTATCATAGAACACCAATAATTATAAAATGTTGATTTAGCCGAGTTATGAAAATACATGAAGATTTAGCCAAATCTAGTTCTAAATATATATTGCAGTTGGATAATTGTGTTAAATATTATTAGTTTCTAATTAGTACCGTGCTCTGAATAAGATCCTTTAGTCTAGTTTTGAAAACAAAATATATCCTCATTACATTACTTGCTAAACACCATGTATCCACAGTTAAATATAACGTGAATTATATTGCTTATTTAGGGTAGCTACAATTGGCGGCACAGCAACATGACAGGAAACAGGGTAGATCAGAGTAGCGTACGCGAGGAAATATACCCTCTCCATTCCTAATCCTAAACAAATAATTTTCTAAAGTTATCTTAAATAAATCTTTGTTAATGTTTAACCAAAGAATATAAAACAAATATTTATGACACCAAATGATCATATTGTAAAAAATTATATTGTGGGGTATCTATTTAACGATACTAGTTTGGTGTCATAAATCTTGACACTCTTTTCTGTAAATTCAAGATCTAGTCAAACTTAAAGAGATTTGACTTAAGACAACTCTATCTAGAAATTGATTTATCTAAGGGCTGATAAAGTGATAGTTTTGGTCCTGTTCATAAATTTGTTGTGAACACATGAATGGATTGCTTAAAGATACATGGGCTCAATCTGGGGATTGTGGCACCCGTAGGTGGTGGCACCTTCCGCGGATTGCAAATTGAGCCTAGCTCAGAAAGTGAAACATATCTATAAGATTCAAATGTTTCTAACTTTCTTTAAAATTTAACGATGTGTTTTAAGAGTTAGGAGACGTGGTACTACGATCTTCCTTTCAAAAAAACATGGTACAACGATCACTTGATCATTTTCTTGACTTTTTATATCCAGCATGACCGAGGAACATGCACTGGAATTTGCATTGCGCAAGGAAAACTGATCCGATCGTAGTGATCATAACTGCCAAATTAAGACCTACTCCCTCCGTCCCAAAATAAATGGCGTTTTTGGGCTTAGAAACATCTACCGCAATTATATATTAAAATAAGATTAATATTTATATTACACAATTAGTATCATTGGAAAGATCTTTTGATCTAGTTTTTTAACAAATTTATTTGGAGATTTAAATCTTCTACGTATTTTCTATAAATCGAAGTGCCAAACTTGTGCAAGACGAAAAACCCAAAAACGTCGTTTATTTTTTGGGACGGAGGGAGTATGCACTAGTGTGATGAGTGGCCCATGAATATGTGACAGGTCTTTGCTAATTGGGCTCTTATTTGTAGGCCATCCAATGCTAACTGGGCTCTTATTTTTTCTCTTTCATAAGATTCACGAATTATAGTTGACTTTTTGAACTTCAGATTAGATTTGATTTCTTATGTATCAGGCATAGTGTATAACTAGGTGCATAAAGAAAAATCGATGTATGTAGAAAGTTCAAAAGTGAACTACTGATTTGGAGCGGAGGGGAGTAGTAGATCTACACCTTCAGTCCTAGTACCTTCAATCTTATACGTTACGTACTTTGTATTCCTAGAATCATATTGTTTTCTTATAAACTACAATTCAAATTCAAATTTAAAAGATTTATTGGTCCTAATGTCGGTACACGAGTTAATACCCTGCATGTGCCAACTATGAACGAATGTGGATTTTGCATTACACGCAGGGGAGGAGCCCGTGGACCCGCGGCACGAGCCGTTCCATTCCACCTACCGAGGCCCAAACGAATCGAGCGATTTCCCCGTCCCGCATCCAAACCGCCGGCCCCAATTTCCCCTGCCGCGACGCAGCTGGCAGCATAGCAGCAGCAACCAGCGACTCCCCACTCGCCGGCCACCAGTAGTTCCCTGCTTCCCCATCCACACCCCGCAAGCAAACCACGCCAACGTCCGGGACCCAACTCTGATCCCCACCATGCCGGCGGACGGGGACGCGCCGGCGCCGGCGCCGGCCGTCCACTTCTGGGGCGAGCACCCGGCCACGGAGGCGGAGTTCTACGCGGCGCACGGCGCGGAGGGCGAGCCCTCCTACTTCACCACGCCCGACGCGGGCGCCCGGCGGCTCTTCTTCACGCGCGCGTGGAGGCCTCGCGCGCCCGAGCGGCCCAGGGCGCTCGTCTTCATGATCCACGGCTACGGCAACGACGTCAGCTGGACGTTCCAGTCCACGGCGGTCTTCCTCGCGCGGTCCGGCTTCGCCTGCTTCGCGGCCGACCTCCCGGGCCACGGCCGCTCCCACGGCCTCCGCGCCTTCGTGCCCGACCTCGACGCCGCCGTCGCCGACCTCCTCGCCTTCTTCCGCGCCGTCAGGGCCGGGGAGGAGCACGCGGGCCTGCCCTGCTTCCTCTTCGGGGAGTCCATGGGCGGGGCCATCTGCCTGCTCATTCACCTCCGCACGCAGCCGGAGGAGTGGGCGGGGGCTGTCCTCGTCGCGCCCATGTGCAGGATCTCCGACCGGATCCGCCCGCCGTGGCCGCTGCCGGAGATCCTCACCTTCGTCGCGCGGTTCGCGCCCACGGCCGCCATCGTGCCCACCGCCGACCTCATCGAGAAGTCCGTCAAGGTGCCCGCCAAGCGCATCATTGCAGCGCGCAACCCTGTGCGCTACAGCGGCCGCCCCAGGCTCGGCACCGTCGTCGAGCTGTTGCGTGCCACCGACGAGCTTGCCAAGCGCCTCGGCGAGGTCAGCATCCCGTTCCTTGTCGTGCACGGCAGCGCCGACGAGGTTACCGACCCGGAAGTCAGCCGCGCCCTGTACGCCACCGCCGCCAGCAAGGACAAGACTATCAAGATATACGACGGGATGCTCCACTCCTTGCTATTTGGGGAACCGGACGAGAACATCGAGCGTGTCCGTGGCGACATCCTGGTATGGCTCAAGGAGAGATGCACAACGCCGGCAACTCCCCGTGACATACCTGTCGAATAAAGCATTCCAGGCTGTTCAGATTCCATTGTATGGATGGATTACACAAGAAAAAATGGTTTCATGTACAACGATTCTTATAGTTGCTACTATATATATATACTCCGTATTTGACTATAAACTCTCTGGTCAGGTTTAGTGGCTTGGATATACAAAATGTTGGTTGCCTGATCAGTGTAAAAGAATTCTTGGGGTCGATAATATCAGCTCTCTTCGGGTGCTATTGATGGCAGCACAAGGCGTTCTCTGCCCTGTACAAGCTTGGCAGAACGAATTTTATCTCCGGTCTTAATCTGCGACAGAACATCTCTTCCATCCGTGGTATACCTGCAATTGTTTGGATATATGCATAAAATTTCTTACAACGTCCTTATTCACAATGGAATAGATCAATTTTGCTGCTCATTGATCACATAATGAAATCAGTCACAACTTACCCAAAAACAGAAAATTGTCCCTCATCAAACGATATTCCTCCTAAGCCAGACTACAGAAAAGAGAGAAACATATTAGTAACTCACATATCTATACACAATTCATGCTTCTACAGATCATTGCAGGCTGGAGAAGCGACTTATTATTACTTATTATATTAGTTGATTGGGCATTCATACCCTTTGTATGACCTGGCAGAGTCTGGTGTGTCATCTGAATACTTATATTCAGCTTTATGTTTAAAGAAAGCAAATATAGTTTAAAGTAGTATAGGCAAGTAGGTACACTATTCAACCAAGTACACTCAGATTTGATCTTTAAATTGGGTATGTAATTCTGGCCTTTTTTTGTTACTCACGTTTCTCTTGTCATAAAGATAGAAGAAGAACTGTGTTGGTGAGGAGTATTCATCTGAATCCACACTATGTGCCATGGCAACAGAACCATACACCGACATCGGCAGGACTGGCAATTCTCCATCCTAGAATAGATGAAGCAAAAGAAATGAATTACAGCAGAGGAGACCTTCACCTAAAAAACAGAGATATATGCCCATCACCACTAAACCAGTCTAGGAGAGTGACTGACCTGAATGCTTAGTGGAGTTCTGTACAATGGTTCGAATTGTCCTGCTGGCTTGACCTCTAATGGAACAGTATACCCGTTTTTCCAGTCTCATTATCAGCAATAATTGCCTGGCTTGCACATTTAAGTGTTACCCCGTCATATGCCCCATCCAAGACCTGAAGGAAGGTTGCTACATTGAATGAGAACCGGTGATAAGAACAAAGAACTCGTAAAGTAAAACTTCAAGAATTGTAAATATGTTACAGTAAGATTCTGGAAAATCCTGTTCAATAAAAAAGACGTTTCTGTTCACACCTGCTGTTCTTTTACCTGTTTTTTTGGACATTGTCTTTAATACACGTCTTTTGCATCTTTCTTTTTTTCCTCTAAACATTTGCTACTAAAAGTTATTGAAGAGATCTTCATCTGCTAATATCATTTTTGCTTGACGAAGCTTAGTACTTTGTGTTTTATAATGGTCCAAATTAGTACATTGTTGTTCCAAGAAAGGGTGAGAATACAAGTTTACAATTTGATAATTTTCCCAAAACAGCCAGGAGCAAACAATAAGATGGGGTCAAAGTCAAGCTGCCTTACCAATTTTGCAAAGTTTCCAGCAGTCAGTGGAGCAGAGTACCCATCAATAATGACCTACATTAGTAAACAATCAGCACCCAACATAATTCTCCAGATGTCACGACAAATCGTAGCAGCAACTACTATAACTCTTATAATATTATTCTCAGAACAGATGGTGTGGAGGGAAAAATGCTAGAAAAATCTTGAGTTAAAACTGCAGATTAATAGCTTTCCATGGACTACAACTTTACTATGCCACTGTTATCTACCTGAATCGTAGCAACATTTTTTAGGTTCACCACCACCAGTTGGAAAGAATGTTGAACCGTCACCTTTTTTCAACTGTGAATTCAACAACTCCTCTTCCTGTTAGCCTATTAATAGGAAGCTGTTTAAACTAAATTTCATAAAAAGTCGTTTGTCAGACATTGTAAAACTGCATGCTCAAATTATGCAAACACCCCCAGAAACTGAACATTTCAATTGACATTGGATCCTGAATCTACATTTATTGCTAAAGATGTTGTGCAGTTTATTAAAATACTCAAAATTAACTGTAATAAGGGTTTGACACTGATACTGGGAAATTCAAAAGGAACAATGTTCTCACCCATACTACCAAGCACTAACTGAACATCAACCATTTCAAATCCTATATGAAAAAAAAAAAATGTTTAGCAATTCAGACAATCTAAGTTCAACGGACATGGTTAAGAAAATAACTAGCAGTGTTTTGCACAAGTAGATTTGATAGCAGAACAGTGTGAAAATAGTGGTAAATTGATGTTGTTATTATCATTGAGCACTGCAATATAGAAATTAGAGGAGGTTTTGCAATGCACATGTGGATTTCAAATTAAATTTCTATAGGGCAGCATCGATCCCTCATCAGTAACATCAGGCAGAAGCAGTTGGTATTCTCATGCTGAGCCCCTGCACTGAACATATGTATATAATAACTATGTCCTGCATGATCGAATTCCATAACAACTACATTCAGATAAGTTATGATCCAGAACCTGTGCTAGTTTAGTTGGAACAAGAAAAACAATTATGAAAAAAAAAGTGCAAGCATGACAGAAATAGAATTTAGAGCTTAAGAGAAAATCAATAAATTGTCACCTTGGATATTGTAAGTACTGTTGTGGCAGGAGAAAGGACAGACCAGGAGCCTATTCAAAGGGGGGAATAATGTTCAAAGTAATCAGAATGGTTACTGGAACCGAATTCCTTGTTCTAAGCACTGTCTAAATTATATCCAATAGCCTTTGGGTGAGGTACCTGTAACAGCTCCAATTCAGCAACAGTATCAAGTGACGAAGCAAGTGCTATAGAAAGTTTGTCAGGGTCCTTCTCCTTAATATATTGCAAGAGAGTCTGAAAACCACCCTGAAGATGATGCGAAATAGCTCAGCTATCATGCAATAAGAATAAAGATTCATGGCTAAATACAGGTAGAAAATGGGTTCATGTTTGTCCAGTTAACTACATTTTGCACCCTTAGCATTTTTAAATTACCTTCTCTTCGAGTAGTGAAGTATATAGCTTGGCCCCCTCCTCCTTATGCTCTGCAGGAATGCTTCCCAGGATCGCCTCCTTGTTGTCCATTGCTATCTGCACAAGAGCACAGAGTGGTATATGTATGAAGTGCAATCCTATCAAGTGGAACTCACAAGTGCACCGCAAAAGGCCAATGCCCAGATCAAGCATGTGCCATCAGTCTGGATAGCTCCAGGAATTAGTTCTCCGAACTCTGAAGAGCAACCAGAAAAAATAACATGCCATGGAAACAGAAATTTACTTTGATGGACTTCTTCACATCGCTCTCCATGGAACCGTATGGCTTCCTCTGCGGTATCCTCAACAAGTACGAAATATCCTCCAGCGATTCCTGCCAAATGCAGTAACATAAGGCAACGCCCAGACGGAAGAATCGAATAAGCAAACCTACATGCAAATTCTGATTAGCAGGTAAACCTGTATAGCCTTCATGTTCGGGTTAGCGGGGATCGCCCTCCTCAGGGCCAGCTCCCCAGTCCTCGGCACCTTCGTGTCAGGCGAGTAAAGCACCGCGTTCGCTGGCAGCGACACGGAAATCTGGGCTACGATGGCGAGCGCCGCAGCCGCGCCCTCAGCCGCTCCAGAACCCCCTCATCCTACATGAAACCCACCGTGCCAGTAAAGCAATAGACGTTGAAAACTCGGTAGGTAGGTGACATGCCCACCTCAGGCGCAAAAGAGGGATGGTGTGGGCGGCGGTGGGAGGCGCGGTTGACCCGAGCGTGAGCGCCGCGGCGAGGGAAGCTAAGCTGGGCGCAGCTACTGTAGCTGGCCGCCACGGGGCCAGGGGCGTGAGACGCTGGTCGGGCGCCGGCGAGCGCCATCGCGGCCACGCACGACGCCATGGTGTGCGAGAGATTGGAAGGAATGGTGTCCGTTGCTGCCGTCGCCGTCGAGGCGGTGGTGGCCCTCTAGCGTCGATTCCCAACCAGTAAGCTGCAATCCGGTTCGAACTGGCTCGGTTTGGCTCCTCTTGAGCTACGGGTCGGCACGGCCCAAAGTCTCATCGTGAGAGAAATTTCAATATGTAAGTTTTTAGACGATCCAAAGTGTAAGTTTTTGCGATGCTGAGAAAGCGAAAAGGGTACGAAGCATCGAGGCTTGACATCGTGTGTACTGATGCTCAAACAAGAAAGGGAAAATTGTTAGACGGTCCTTGTTTTGATTTAAAGTCTAGTTGGTTCGTTTGCACTCATTTTTTAACTTTGCATGTTTACCCTTACTTATATAAATGCCCGTGCGTTGCAACGGAAAAACATAATACTACGATAACATACGTATGAGCGTGTGTTATACAATTACTTAAGAAGATATTGCAATCGTGATGTGTGCCAAGGATGTAAAATTTAAACTCCCTTCTAGATCAAAGATGAAGAAATTACATCACGAACACGAGGATGTCATGAAAATAAAAATTGCATCAAGCAACATGCTACAAAACAGCACCACAGTGTATTTGGCCAAGCAAAATTGCACGCAGATTGTATATTTGATTGAAAACATAACTAAATCAAGGTAACATCCAAACTGTAAGGTGAGAATTCTGACGGACTTAACAGTAATGGTTCCATTTATAAAAAAATGATCTAATCATAAGGTACAAAAAGGGCCTAATGAATTAATAAAAAGAGACCTCCTATTCTAGAACACTAAGAGTAGCAAAAAACAACAATGTCTGCCTCTGTTTAGTGATGAAATCAATAATTTTTCTCAATGATTCTTCTAAATACCACATCCAGCATCCAGTTTTTTTACAAATATTGATATGAGATACCATTATCATTCTATGAATTCAGATCACAATAAAGTATTACCATTCTAAATGAGATTCTATATCCTTCCACTTTGTTGCTGTTGTCCTGCTCCAGTTCCAATTCCTATTATTTGTTCATGTCAGTCAACCTTGCTCGATGAGGGCCAACGCATTAACTCATCCGCCTTACTGAACACTAACACTTTACAAAGCATTACTTCCATGCAGGTATGTAATGAAGAATCAATAAAAAGCTAGATACTCTATTATACCAAAATTGATATCAATATTCCCATTCACTTATAGACAAGTTTTTGTGGTATTAAAAAAATAAATACAACCTGTGGCATGAATTCGAGTTTTGGATGCTTACTCGTCAATATCTCTTCTGGCTTTCAAAAAATGCTTGGAACCAATAGCACTGACGGCATCATCTGAATAAATCTCAAGTTCAGGTAGAGATTTCAGCAAGGAATCAGACAAATCATCGTTTTACTCTAGACCATGATGTGGCATGTTGCTCATAAGTCATGTTCCAATAGATCAGGGATCACAAAAAAATGTTCCAATAGATCAGAATCACCAATCATATCGGTGTTCTTAGTGTTTGAACTACACTTAGTTCCCAATAGACCATGATGTAGCATTGGTATCTTTGCTCTTAAGATGTGCGGACTGCCTCCCAGATTCAGCTCTTGTACCATTGGCAGGAGTTGGCATTCATATGATCTGAAGAACGAATGGCTTCGGTTGAAGCCACACAAAATGATCTGAAGAACGAACTGCCCCCACATGAATGATCGTTGTTAACACCAAATGAGTTGTTTACACATGAAATTGAGAGTAAGGGCTCAACGAACAAAATTGGTTTCAGGGTCTAAACCAGAGTCCACAACTGAATCAACAACAGCTTCACTGCACGCACCTTCTTGCCCAACACTGACCAATCGGCCGCCGCCCGATCTCTCCACACCGGCCTCCAGAGCCTCAGAACACAAATGCTTAGGCCTCGTTTGGCTGCCCGTGTTTTGGGCCGGGTTAGGAGTGTATCCATGCAATCCGTGGAAACAAGCCCACGTCGGGGTGGGGTTCCACGGCAGCCCAACATCTGCGTTTGGCTGAACGAGTATTGGGTTGGGTAAAAAACTCATACACGCTGTTACACCCGAAAACACCGGTGCCAGAAAAATCTCCACCCGAGCCGTGGTTTCTCCTCGCGTCTCGCGTGCGAGCGACACGCGCCTCCGCGTCTCCGTCTCCGGCCGCCTCCGCGACGGTGCCGCTCCAGCCGCCTCTACGTTGGTGCTCCACCTCCGACCGCCTCCGCGTACCTGCTCGTCAACAACGCTCCTGTCGGCTGCTCGTTCGCCCCACCGCACCTCGCCGCCCCTGTCTTCTCATCGATCCGATTCCACTCCGGTTCAATCTGCTCCAGTATGCCTCTCCCCCCTCCTCTATGATTCACTTCTTTGTGGTCTAGGGTTTCAATTTGACCTTGCTTTTCCCACTGATCCGGTAGAGTCAGATCTGGTCGTGTTGGTCAAATGTGTTGTTCTTGGTAGGTCTCTGTTACTAGCAATTCCTTTTGTTGCTGAATAGATAGAGCTTTGCATCTCAATCTGAATATGGATGTTTTGGACTGCATGTTTTGAATCTGAATATGACAAAGTTCAGTTGAAGTCAGATATCTGTGTCTGCTATTCCTATCAAGTTGCATCGTGTTGGATGGGATGATGCTTTGCTCCTACTGCAGACACCTCAGTTGAGATACAGCTCAACGAGAACTGAAGCTGCTCCTGTAACAACGGCAGACTGTATTTTTTATTTTATTGATTATTTTTCGGCGACAGTGTTCATCATGTGTTTGTAGATGCTTGGTAGTCACTTCAACTGAACTTTGTCAGGCACTACACATCAGCTCCTCCTTTGACCTGCAAATTGCTTCAGAGTTGGTCTGGAATAGGAGAGTTGCTCATTGGAGGCTAACATAGAATAGGAGAGGAGTACGAGAGATCCTGATGTGTAGGCTAACATAGTTGGGTTTGGCCAAGCTCACTCACTGGCTTCGCCTCCAATGAGCAAGCGTTTAGGTTGTGGATCCACTACCAGTGAAAAACTTTTGGAATTTGGAGTTTGTTTGGACGTCATGAGAAAAATGTGTTGGTACATGGCTAATTAAGCAACCATCATCAATCTATGCAGAGGCATGCACGGTGTCTAGGGCCAGGATGATCTTATTAGTTTTCTATCCCATCATGTATAGAAAAAAACAATTATTAGTTTTCTATCCCATAATATTTACTTAGATCTGCCACTTTGCTTAAATATCCAACTATGTATTTCTTTTCACATGAGATGATATGCTTATTAAGCACACTAGTGTCGAGGAGTACCTGATAAAGGAACTAATTTATCTCCGCTACTCTAGTAGTAGTGCAGTTCAGCTTTTGTGTTCTGATAACTGCTTCTCTCTAGTAGTGCAGTTCAGCTTCGTATTACCTATGCTAGCAGGTACTAGTTAACTGCAATCTTCACTGTCCAATTGCATATATTGTTCTGCCTTACTGCCTGCTGCCTTTTTGTGTTCCTGAACCCTATGATTAACCTTACATATGAACATGTCCAATAATTCTACTGGGTCATTCTGATTCAACATTCTTTCCTCTAGTTTTAGTATGCTTTGTTTCCATGATCAATATGTGCCTGTACCATGTGCCCCTTGCTGCAACAGACAGTAGATGAGTATCTACTGTTATCTATTTTGTCCACTCTTGAATTGTTGTCACTGCTGTAGTAAACCATGATGCCTTGCCTTACCATGATATCTGACATCTATTTTGTTATTTTATTCTGCAGAAAGTCTACAATTCTTGATGCCAACTCTCCGAATGCATTCAAGATGTTTTACCATGCTGCTTAAGATGCTTCTAGGACAAATTTCATGATGCAACTCAAGCTAGTGTTTAGTAGATGATGTCCCAACGCTGGTGTTGTCTCTATTGTAGTTATAGGTCAGCTTTAGTATAAACTATCCTTTGATTAAGTAGAGAGCTCAGGTTCTTAAATTAAATTGCATCATTCTGAACCTGTTTTGATGGATCTTGCTTGAGAACTACTAGAAGGGCTAGCTGTTGTTATGGAGCAACTACTGGATTCATTAGGCTTTGAGAATATTATTTTTCTTGAGGATGTTTATTATTTTGCATGAGGATGCAACTTTGCGTAAATGATTCTTTATATTGCATTCTCTGTCGCCAGGTCCAGATCAAGCTTAGTTGTGTTGCATGCAGTTGTTAATGAATTTGCGAAATTTTTTATATTTACTATTTTTGTCATATATTTGCACTTTGTTTGACTTGGTTTCGTATGCGCTATACTCAAGAAGAGAAATCACGGGTAAACGACGGCATGCTTCCAAACCCCAAACCACTGCATGCTTCCAAACGAAAAATGTCATTTCCGCTAATGTAACAGAAACCCGAAGTGGGTTGGGTGGTCAGCGTGGATTGACCACAAACACGTGTGGGTGAGGATTCACGTGGAAACAAACCACGTACAGCCAAACGAGCCCTTACCAAGTTCCTGCATGGAACATAGATTATTAGGGACAACGGCGCCAGAACCCCTGCACAGGCCAGTGACAGATGTCGATGCAGCGGACGCCACCAGCAGTCCAGCAGCACCAGCTTCGGCAAACAGCAGTGCAGGACTGCAGGTTGCAAGAGCCGCCCGTCGCGTCCGCTCCCTGCTCACCGCCGACCGAGGGTGCCCACTGCGATTCGCCGAAGCAACTGCCCCGCCGTGGCACCCGTTGCACACGACCTGTCCGCACTCCGCGCCCGCGTCCCGTCGGTGCCGGTTCTTCTGCGCAGTGCGCGCGCCGCCGTCTGAAGGCCGGAGCAGATCCGCGGTTCAGTAGCCACGGGCACGGCCACCGCGCCGCGCACCGCCTCCTGGCGCCCGCCATGGCGCACCCGCACCACAAGAGCGGCGGTGTCGGCGGCGGGCTCCTGATCTCCGGGGCCGACCCCTACAGCGCCTACGCGGCGGCGCGCGCGCTCTCCCCGGCAGCACTGCCGCCGCCACCGCCGGGCCACCACCAGTACGTGATGCCGCTGAACATGATGCACACCTCGGAGTCCGAGTGTCCGACGAGATGGAGGGCGTCGGCGTTGTGGCATCAGGAAAGAGGAACAGTGAGGCTGTTCTTACCAAAGGTTTTGTTCCTGCCGCCGCCGTAGTCGTCCGCGCTACGCTCGTCCCTGCCGCTGTAGTCGTCCGCGCCCGCCGCGGCGATCGTCACTGATGTGATGGGAAGTCGCACCGCCGGCCGCCGCTGTCTGATTCGCCGGGCGGGTCTGAGCAAGCGACAAAGAACTGCCGGGGTTACACCCTGCCCTGCGAGCGACGCACGTCATGGTGAGTCGTGGTGAGGTCCTCCTGAACACACGGGCATAGGTCCTCCTGAACACACGGCCAGGGGCAGTTCCAGAGAGGGCATGCACCATGCAGTTCGAGCCGGGAAGGGGGGTCACGTATTAGCGGTTTAATCGCAGGGGGTGGGGTCATTACCGCGGAGGCGGGGTCATTAGCGCCTGCGACGATTCCTTTTGAGGCTTTTTAGTAGTAGGATTTTTAGTCTTCAAATTGCATGGTTGCTCCTGTTTTTCTCTGTTTTCGAGCTTGAATTTCACGTTTTTCATGGGCAATCATGCAATTGAAAGACTAAAAAAAAGGAGACAATGATGCAAAGTTAAAAAAAACAAGGGTAAACACGAAATTAGACCTCAAAACAAGACGCTAGTCTTGCAAATGGCCAAAAAAAGAAGCATATGAGTCGGGTCATCTTCATTAACCGTAAGTTCTACATGTCTTTTGAAGCCTCAAAGCCAACATTGTGGCAATGCTTGGTTTTTGAGATGAAGGGCACCTACACGATGTGGCCATACTTAGAGGTCAACTACCTTGCCTACTTCGTCCCACATTGTCTTCATTGAACGCTCAATTATGAAAAGAAAGTATAAAGGGCTCAAGGTCATACGAAAGAGTAAGATGTCAAACACAGGGCCATACAGGTTTGAGCGAAGGTTGACACCGAAGATTAGCTAATGATAATATCATCCATATATTGTCTTTGTATAGAGGAGAGCTACATGTTGAGACTGAGTTGTAATTAGAGCCACACTTAATTGTGTTAACCTACTAGGTCTTGCGTTAAAAAATGAATAGTTGAGGGACTATCATTAGGGTGTATTATATGTTAGGGCCTCCTTTGGTGTTTTTGGGGTTTAATTTCAGAACTTAGGGTCTAGTAAGATTTGTTTAGGGCCTATTTGATAGCCCCAAGACACTCTATTGTAAAAATACAAGCTCTATCAAGAAAATAATGAAAGCATTTTTTTTTCCACTTTTTGTATATAAGGGTGGGGGATGTGGAGGAGGATTTTGGCCTCACATTCATTTCACTCTTTCCACTCTTCTCTCTTCTCTCATTTTTGAGTTAGAGCAACTCTAATAGACTAGCTACACCAAAAGCGTGATAAGCGGCGGCAATCAACCACAACCCACTCCATGAAATATCAACATCATGAAATCTCAACATCATGATAACCAAAATGTACGGCTATTTAACAAAATACAAGTTAACAACCAATATTAATTGGGTAGGCTTTAACTAGTTCAATTAGAATAAATACACGGAATAAAAATTGGAAGATTTGAGCAGCCTCAGCAAACCATCTTCAACACTATGGTAGTGAGTAGAAACATCATAAGAAGCAATTACAATGTGATAATAATGAAGTACAAAGATAATTTATGAGTTATGCAGCACATCCTTCTATTAAACAAAAATACAATAATTAATATTTAGATGCAAGATCGAGTATCTTTTGGAGGAGCAATGATATTGTTCCTTTCCTCTTCTAGGATAACACTTTCCATACATTTCCAATAAGTCAACAATATATGTTTTGCTTGCAAAAAAAAATTAACAATTATTTTGCAACAGGTTTAATTCAACCACTTGCATAAGTTTTTTCCGAATCTCCATCTGTTGATAGTAAGTAATTACAGAACAATATACCTCCAATATCAATAAAATTGTTTTAATGTATGGTTAACTCATATCTCTAATAGTCTCACTATTGTCTCCTAGTAGAACTTTTTAAATAGGCTACTGCAGCATGTGAGATTTATGTTAAGTTATACCCACCTTCAAGTGGCATAACGATAGGTGCCAATGGCTTCTGACTAATTACAATGAAAAAGTTATAACAAAAGAGTAGAAACAAAATGTATACAAACAAGAGCAAGACTTAGAGTAAAAACCTTTCACAATCCGGTTTGTACTTTTTGGTGGCTATGAGGGGCACGCGCGTGGTGGCAACGCGTGGCATGAGGTGCCTGTTCGGGCGGTGGCAAAGACACGAGGCAGAGGGAGAGGGAGGCGTGCGTGAGCGGGAAAAGGAGAAGGAGAAGCAGCAGCGAGCGTAAGAGAAGAAGAAGCGGCCGCACACGAAGAGAGCAAGAGAGGGATAGGGATAAGGGAAGGGTCTTCTTTATTTCTTTCTTAATCTCAAATGATTCTGAGATCCATTGTATTTATAGTCCGGGAAAGGCTTACATCTAAAGAAATCTACTAATTTATTTCTATTTTATTTCCTAAATAATAATTGCTTAACAATGAAGATAACGACGATGACGGCGGGCGGCACTGTGGTCTGGCGACCTCGGCATGCGTCTTGAGCCCCTTGGGCCCTTCGATGGGCTATGACAAGACCTTTCATTAGCAATATTAGTTGATCTAAGACTTGAGACATAGTGCTTGACATAATTCTTCTATCTTTTAATTACTCAAGACCCAAGTGAGAGTAAAAGAAACATAGTTTGGTAATAAGAGTGAGTTTGAAGTCGGAATAAGTTTATCCGATTCGAGTAGAGTTTCTTTTTGATAGCATGTGTACTCTATAAGAATTAAAACATCATAGCAACTCCCCGATCCAAGTTTGTCTTTAGTATATGAGCTTTGCTAAGGGTAAGCTTTGAGGAGCTTGTTGACGGTAGTTAACGTCAATTTTTTACCATCAACTTCTACATGAAATGATACAAAAGGAATTACAAACACTAGATATAGGATTTGATTCTAATAAGTTCCACGAGTTTGGTGTTTTCATTTGTCTTCTTTGGATTTCATAGATTTTTCGAATAAAACTATCTTATATGTTGGATTAGAGTGCACCATTGCGAAGAGCTTCTTTGAGACATCAAAACGGACATATACTTTCCACATTTGGAGTCTATAGAATCAAAAGTTACGAACCACGACCATTGATATGAATTCGCGGGACCTAGAGGACCGCAAGAGCCGCCGCCAAAGATGGGGCCGCTAGCACCAAGGTTTGGCCAAAACAGCCCAACTTCCGAAAGCTTCTTCCACCGACCTATGAGAACCCTAGAATCATATCCGGCCAGTGATTTAAGTCGATTTGATCCAACGACCTAGATTCATCCCTCAAGACTATAAATACGGGGGCAGACCTCACCCCCAAAACCCTAGAATTCATTATTCATCTCATCTCATTGATTAGAGAGGGTCTCAATGTGAGGAACTCTCTCTCTTCAATGTAGATCTAGGGTTAGACTTTCCAATATAATAGATTAGATCTAGTTGAGAGAATTAGGGAGAGCGGAGCTACGCTTCAGTTCTGGAAAGTCTTCAGAGTTTGGTATGTCTTTGTATCTTTTCTCTACAAGACATATGCTTTAATATATTTATCTTCTCTATTTACTTTTATGCCTTTCATTTATATATGGTTAATATAGTTGTTATTCCTTTGCATGGGATCTCCGGTCGTATCGAGTGCTCTAGTTATTCTAGTTAGCTAGAGTAGTAGTTAATAGTGTAGACTTGGTGTCTAGACTAGAGGTTACCTGAGATTGCACCCAATCCCACCGGATAGTTTGCGGTAGCCCCAGGTGGTGACAGCCCTGACGGCCGACGTATTCCACCACGTTCGGGTTGGTGTTTGTAGGACCTTAGTCGAGCTTCCTAGCCCCCTTCTCTTCCCTTTCTGTGGCTAGTGTTCTGATGCCCGAAGTGTTATTGTGTGATTGCTATATCTATCCATACTTCAATTACCTTAGAACCAAAGTATTAGAGAAGTAATTAGGAACCTTTATCTCTCACGTTCTTCTCTTTATTAGCTAAGCTATTCATTTATCATAGTATTATTTTAGTCATTATTAGTAGATTACTTTTATGCTTTAGTATTCATAGTATTACTTTATTTATCATTTATCACTTACCCCTCTTTAGTCTAGTTGGTTTACTAAGTTAGTAGATACATGATCGTGAGTTATTAGATTCTTTACCCAAAGCTTCCCCTGTGGATACAATACCCTAGGAAAATCTCCTAGAGAAAAGCTACAATTGTGTCTGTGCGCTTGCGTAATCTTCTTATTCTTTTAGCACTTAACAAACATCAACAACCACCATCGATCGATTAGGAATGCTTCGCGCACGAAGAATCCCTGAGCTAGCGAGCATGAAAGGCTCGATCAGGAAAGAATGGCCGACTCACGATTGGGAGGATGGCACGGGATAGAGCGTAGGGCCGATGGCAAGCTCGACCGTCGTCACGGTGAAGGATTGGGGCAGTGAAGGATGCGAGAGGAGTGAGCCACGGGAGCGACAGGGGCTAGCCCAAGCCAGGGCCCTAGAAAAACGCCCACCCCTCCGTTTTCTGGGGGCGATGAAAGGTCCTAAATGGCTAGACGGGGTGAATAGCCTAATAAAATTTCTACAAAACACTAGAGCAACTTGTGAGACAATAACAAAGCAATAATAGCGGTTGCACTAGCTCTACTTGTCGGCAAGCCTCCTAATAACAATTCTAGTCAATTATGTCTCTATATCACTCAAAAGGCTATGTCTCTACTTCTCTACCTAGGTGATCAAGCTAGATTGTTCTAAACAAGTCTAAGAGGCTAAACAGAGACCTCACATAGCCGGCCAAACTCATATATATAGCCCCCATCACGAAAGAGAGCCGTTGGGAGGAAAAGCACGATTCAGCGGGCCGGCCAGGACTCGGCCCATGAGTCCGGTCGAGCTTCGTCAACCGCCAAGCCCGGCCGGCCCATGGCGACACCCGGGGGGGTGCGTCGGACAACGAGTCGGTCATGACCGGACTCACAAAATCAGCGTCCGGTCAAGCACGAATTTGACCCGAAAAAACATGCTTCGCGGAACCCGGCCGGAACCAATTGACCGGACCGTCGGTCGACCCCCTGCGTCGATCCAGCGTCCGGCCGCGGCGTATCCGGGTCGGTTTCCACTCACGAAAAGTCGTCGTTTCACCGTCGCCTTTGCTTCGACATGCTATCCACCAAGTATACCAACTTGAGCACAAGGACTAGCATGTTTTCACCACCACGATGCATCCGGCGCAATAGAAAATAGACGTTTCATTTTCTCAAAAGCGTTGAATCCCACCTCGCAAGCTCGGCGGGAGGGTGAGCGATACCCAAACCCATCTCAAGCCTGCAACCATCACCGCCTTCACAAATGTGCCAACACCACCACTTGTACAACACCGTGTGCTCGTGTGTTAGCATTTTCACAATCAATTTCGAAGGTTGGGTTAGCTCTCTAGGTTAGAATGCATGCAAATGATTTTGAACCTAGAGGCACATGAGGACCGATATGTACAATAGTTTTCCCTCTTTATAGTGCGACTTATCGATCCTAAATCACTCACACCCTCTATGGTATCTTGAGTGGAAAAACAAAATGGCCCTATGGATATACCTTTGCCTTGAGCCCATTTTGATCCTCGAACCACTCCAAGTTGCGCACTTGATCATCATTTGGATCACCTCGACCCATCCACCATGACCACCATGCACCAACCTTGGCTTGACCAATCTCCAACTAAAACAAACACTTAGCATAGAGAGATTAGTCCTAGGATGTCACTAATTAGCCAAAACCAATCTAGAGATCTTCAACTAGCTAAGGGGTGGTCGGTGGCCCGGCTTTGGCTTTGGCTAATATAGGCCAAGGGAAACCAAAGCCCAAATTTTGGCCTTTGGGCGACAATGGCTAGCCCAAGCCGGGCAGTCAAATAGGCCATTTGAAGCCTTAAAGCCAACATTGTCGCAATGCTTGGATTTTGGTTTTGAGATGAAGAGGCACCTGGATTTTTTTTAGCACCGAACAGCTTGTGGCCAATCTTAGAGGTCAACTACCTCGCCTACCTAGACTACCTTGCCTACTTCATCCACATTGTCTTCCGTGAACGCTCAATTATGAAAAGAAAGTATAAAGGGTTCAAGGTCATATGAAGGAACAAGCTATTAAACGCAGTGCCATAGAGGTTTGAGCGGAGGTTGACACCGAAGACAAGCTAATGATAATATCATTAATAGATTATCTTTGTATAGAGGAAAGCTAAATGTTGAGACTGAGTTGTAATTAGGGCCACACTTAATTGTATTAACTTGTTGTCTTGTACTTTCAATAAAAATGAAAAGTTGAGGGGACTATCATTAGGGTGTATTATATGTTATGGCGTCCATTGGTGTTTTGGGGGTTTAATTTTAGAACTTAGGGGCTGGTAAGATAATGTTTAGGGCCTATTTGATAGCCCCAAGAGACTCTACTGTAAAATACAAGCTCTATTAGGAAAATAGTGAAAACTTTTCTCCCACTTTTTGTATAAAAGGGGAAAGGATGGGGATGTGTGGAGGAGGATTTTGGCCTCACATTCATTTGACTCTCTACCTTCCACTTTTCTCCCTTCTCTAATTTTTGTGTTAGAGCAACGCTAAGAGACTAGCTATTCCTAGCACAGAGTACAATTTAGACATTTTGTGATATAAAATTGACTCCAGCAGATGTTATATATTTTCCATAAATCTAGGTAGATATATATAGCTAACTGAACAATATAGCCACGATATAAGCTCACAAACGGTATGAACAAATGATATGGAATGTTTTCACACAAAAGTAACTCCAATTAATGAGATTCCTCAAAGATATTAAGGTCTCAGAGTGTCCTTCAAAACACAGATCACTAGACTGGACGTATAGGTGAGGCTTGTGTTTCAAAAACCTTACCATGTGGTTAATATGGAAACCTTGTCCACATGGTATGTTATGAGGCACTAATAATCACTCTCAACGTCAAAACTAGTAGTCAAATCAACCCAAACATGCAAAACTAATAGTCAAATCAACACGGATGTTCAAAACTAACGAATCTAGAGTGGATCTTTCAAACTTGCGGCGTCAACAAGCAAAGGTTTGAAGTAGATATAGAAACGACATCAACAAACAGAGGTTGAAGTGAACCCACCCACCCACCTAAGAGATGAGGAGATTTAATCTACCGGGTCGAGCAAAACATTACCCGGTAGAAAACACCGAAGTCAAGCTAGAGAAGAGTATATCTAGGTGCAATCTATCAAAACGAATTACGGATCAAGCAAATCATGGCGCAACCAATGAAATTTAATTAGAGGGAGGAGGAGCAAAGCTACTCACTCGTACACTCGTATCATCCCATGATGTATCTAAAGGTGTATCCTCGATGCTTGAACATCGACTTGGCCACGAAGGTTGTGAAAGTGGTTCGTGGCAATCGCAATCGTAATCGCGGCGTAGTAAGTGGCTTCTCCGCTCCCAAGATTGTATGTGGCATCACCACCACACTTTCGCACCGGTCGCGAGTATCGACAACGATATCAAAGGCATCTACCAAAACAGTAAACCGCGGCGGCGGGCGCCCACTAACACCGCCGCCCGCATAGACTCTTGGCCGGAACCAGGACGCCGGCATGCAAATCCACCTTGTACACCGCCCACCTCCTCTCTAAATTATCAATATCGGTGAACCATCGCAACATTTGGTGCATCAGCATCAAGTCCCCGCGTTATCCACCGGTGAATACGATCGTTCATCATAGCGGAGACACGCAATGAATTGCCCCGATCGATATTTGTCAACGACCCCTTTGGCGTCTCGATGGTCGATGCTGGCCTTCGGAACCTCGATGTTCTCGACGGGTGGCAAAAGAGAAGTGACCCGCAAATGGTAAAACCGATCGGAAGTATCTGTCATTTGTCAACCAATGTCCAACACTCGTCGCTAGGCTTAGCGACGACGAGCACATAGGGAGAACCGCCGACCGCCACCGTGGAGGCATCGACGATGCCCGGCGCCATCGACCTTGATAATCTTTCCTAGATTCCTAGCCGCTAGTGCCGCTCGTTTGGCTAGCCATGGTCACCGGGCGGCATATCGGTGAGCCGGGCGCGTGAGCGGGTTAAGCGGTGTGTGGGCTCGTCGGCGGCGGGGAGGGATGCCCTCTCGGGGTGAGCGCGAGCAAAGCTGCTCCTCCATCTCCGGGAGGTCCGTCGGATACACTCGCCGGTGGTGATGTTGAGGAATCCATGTACGGGGCCCGCTGCCTTGTCAAGCATGATCCACCGGCTTAGGGGGGTGGTAAAGGCTATCACCTAAAGCAGCTTTGCGACCGCGGATCCGGCGCCGCCGCCGCCACGCAAAGGTAATACGGTGTATAAACCGGACAGAGTCGACACGTCTTTGCTAGGGCGAGCTCGCGATCACGCTGTGGCGATCCATCTCCAAGGTTCGTCCGTCCCTTCTTTCTCGCTTTTTTTTCCAACGGGGTTATCCCATTTCCATTCATAAAACGGAAATACAAGCATCGAGTTTAGATGTTTGAAGGAAAGTAAAGCAAGCTAAGATTGATGACTATGTCATCATTTCGGAGGCAAACTACCGCTATTCGGAGACCTATCTCCCACATTTCGGACACAACTAAATGACTAAGACGCCGAAGTTTCCAACTCCATAACGTTCATGTAAACGACATTACATAATATTTATTCGTAGATAAACGAGCTTACGGTTGCATTTCACCGGCGATGTTCACCTTCTCTCTCAAGATCCGATTTGGTTTTAGACAACACTCTCTTCTATGATTTCACTTTCTCGACTCTGTCTTCACGACCCTCTCCGCTATGCTTCATATCGTGAATCTTCATTATCTCGCATCTCTTGCCCGGAGTAGCATCGATCAACTTGACGATTAGCCCGAGTAGCAAAAATCTCCTTCGCAATCTTGAGCATGGTATTAGCACCTTGCACCTTTGCTCCTTTTCACTGTCTTTGTATAAGCGACCAATAGATCATTAAGGCATGAGCATGACAAATTACCTCCAAAGTGGATTTTTTCACAATCACTCCATCAAAAAGCGACCTTATTTCTACATTTCCATAATGACCAACATACAAATGAAAAATAAAGAAACATGAAATTTTTACCATTAGCCAACCAATATTCACACCATTGCCAACATTGCTCTAAATTTTGTGGTATGTTATCAGCAACAAAACATTTAGCTACTCACGCCCACACAACTTTTGCTAGAGGACATTGAAAGAAAAGATGTGCTATAGTTTCTACATCATCACAAAACATGCATGAAGGATCCCCTTGCCAATTCCTTTTCCTCATGTTATCTTTGGTTAAAGTTGCATCATTAGCCATCATCCACATAAATATCTTTATTTTTTCAGGCATTCCACCTTTCGGATCATGGAAAAAGAAGGTCCTGCATTATTTTTGTCAAACATTCATACATTGACTTAACAAGTATATTTCTTTTACTACCCCATTTCGAAAAAACTTCATCCACATTCTCTCGTTAACTGGAATAAACTTGCATCAATACAAATCATATCCCATTCATACCTAAGCCTATCAAATAGCCATCTTTCTGAAAGTGATGCGTGTCCCAACTTTAAATTGTTGCACAAGAATGTCTTTATTTTCAGCTAGGATAAAAAGTTCGGGAGCTTTTTCACGTAGAGGTATATCATATAACCAAATGTCTTGCCGAATCTAGTCGGGTTTCCTTTTCCAGTTTTAACTCCCCTACCTTGTAAGTAAATGTCTTTAATTTTCAACATATCACTCAGTCGGTGAATCATCCAAACCTATGTTTTTCTTGTGTGAATGGTCTTACTCTTCAAGTATTTATATTTGACTATCTCTTGCCAAAGACCTTCTTCTTTTTCTAACCTCCACCACCACTTACACATAAGACTTATATTCATTTTCCTGATTTCTTTAATTCCCAAGCCACCCTTCTTTTTACTCTTACGGATAAGTTCCCACTTAACCAAATGATATTTCTTTCTCAAGCTACCACCTTGCCAAAAGAAACTTCTTCTCTGTTTTTCCATCCCATCTACAACAGATGGGGAAATAATATCTGGACATGTGATAAATAGGTGTATTATTTAAACTTGATCCAATAAGAGTTTTCCTTGCAGCCATTGACATAAGTCCACCTCTCCATATATCTAATTTTTCCCCTTTTTCTAAAAGGGGTAACCAATCAATGACTTTCAGTCTACTTGGACTAACAGGTACACCTAAATATTTTATTGGAAAGGTGCCCACTTGACAATTAAAAATTTCAAGCATACTTGAGCCCCCATTCCTCTCCATCATTTATCATATAAATTTCACTCTTGTCAAAATTGATTTTTAATCCAGCTAGCATTTCAAACATGTATAAGAGTAACTTCATGTTAACTGCATTTTCCAACCCATGTTTAAGAAAGACTATGGTGTCATCTCCGATACTTGTAGCGGTACCACACCTTTTGGTATTATATGATCAATGAGTCCCGTTATCAAACCATTATCTTGTGCATTATGTACCATTCTAGTTAGGCAATCCGCCACAAGATTGAAAAGAATTGGTGATAAAGGATCACCCCGCCTTACTCCTTTATAACTCTTGATATATTTACCGATCTTATTGTTTATTTTAACACTCACAAGTACCTCCAAGAACAACTTGTCTTATCCATTGACACCATTTATTATCAAAACCTCTCTTTTTCCATACAAAGAAAAAGCAAATCCCACTTAACTTTGTCATATGCCTTTTCGAAATCTAACTTTAAAACTACTCCAATTTGCTTTCTCCTCTTGGTTTCATGCAAAATTTCATGCAAACACATAATCCCGGATGTAATATTTCTATTCTTGATGAAAAGCTGTCTAAGTATTATGTATTAATTTCCCAACAACCAACTCTATTCTCAAGGTCAAAGTCTTAGTAATCGGTTTATACAAACAGTTCAACAAGCAAATTGGCCTAAATCGCTGAATTCTCAAAGCATCACTCACTTTTGGCAACAAAGTGATAATTCCATAATTTAATCTACTAATATCCATTTTTTTTATTGTAAAAGTCATCAAACAGATCTAAAATATCCATTCTAATGATAATCCAACACTTTTGGTAAAACTCAATAGGTATTTTGTCCGCCCCCCGCAGCCTTTGTTATGTTCCATTTGATTGAGTGCTTCTTTTATTTCAATCTCTTTAAAAAGGTCTACACAAAAAAGCATTATCTTTCTCACTAACATGAGGCATATGATCCCAAAGGTCATTATCTATAGTCACATCGAAGCAGTTGAAGGACCAAACAACTCAGCATAGTATGCAGTAGCATGTTCCAACAGATTATCATCTCCCTCTATTACTATCCCTTCGTTGTCAAAATTGAAAATAGTATTTTTTTCTCTTTCTCTGGTTTGCACACTTATGAAAATAAGCAATATTAATGTCACCCAAAAAGCAACCAATTTTCATGGCTTCGTTCATGCCAATAAATTTCTTCTTTTTCTAAACTCTTGAAATTTTCCCCAGTAACAACCAAACCCTTCTATCAATTTCTTCCTCGATAAACCATAAATTTCCTCCTTTTTTTCTAACTCGGCTAATTCTTCCCGAAATTGTTTTCTTAACTTCCTTTCTTGTCCTGTAGGTTAAAACCCCCCAACCTTTAAAATACTGTTTAAATAACTTTAATTTCTGTTGAATCTTGTCCAAAGGAGTTTTTTTGCCCCTACAGTGGTCTATTCCAAATTTCTTCCACTTTTACAAAAAATTCAGGATTTTTGAACCAAGTCAATTCAAATCGAAATTGAATATGAGGCATCCTATCACATACTCCCGATGTGATGATCGGGGGGTTATGATCAGATATGTCCCTTGGAAGTTTTTTCACAATTGTTTTTGGGAAAAAATTTTCCCACTCTTTTGTAACTAGAATTCTATCAAGTTTTTCAAAAACTGGAAATTCCCGATTGTTACACCAAGTAAATGTCCCACCAGTCATATCCAACTCTTGTAACTCATAAAAATGTATCAAGGAATTGAAAACATGTGTGTAAGTCTGTGAACCCCTCCTATTGGGCTTTTCTCATAAGAGAATCTGATAAAATTAAAATCACCACCCAGGAAATAGGGTTCATCAGATTTAGCACAGAACCTAGACAATTCAGCCAAAAATTCCATTTTATTTTTTCTTCTTGTGCAGCTCCATAAACAACTAACAAATTCCACTTTCTTTTAATTAATTTATCCCACAGCATCACTTGTAAAATGTATTCTCCTTGTTCAAAATTTGTAACATCAAAACGTTCTGTGCGAAAAGAAAGAAAAAATGACAAGATTCCAACTGTGTAATATAATATGGATCGGAACCAGCTGGTAAATGCACGCCCCTGTCTGGACGCGCGGTGCGCGCGCGTTTCGTCCCCACGACAGGTTAGCAGGCGAGGAATGTGTCTGGGCAGTGAAGCTGAAGCAGGGGCGAGGTGCATCCAGAATGGCACTCGATCGCCGCTTCGACCGACGTGACGGTATCTGAGCTCGGAAGACCGATCTCTTCGCCATGGCTCGACCCCGCCGCCGCGGAGTTGGATGGAAGCGGCTGGGAAACGACTAGGGTGCCCGTGTGGGGCCAGGTTTTCTTTTGAAAAACCCAGCCATTTTTTTTTTTTTGAGCATAAGAAACCCAGCCAGTTTGGCAACGGGTCGACACGGTAATGTCAGTCTTCAGCATGGGCCTCACTTTTCTCCCCGTCGGCCCAAGATTGGCCCAATCTCTCCGTTGGGCTAGTTTGGACTGGACTTGGACAGAGGGGCCCCACCGTGTAGGCGCACGGCGGCGCCAAGCAGACAGACTGCCATGGCCTGCGCTGCCCACGAAACCACCGGCACGGCGTTGCGCCCGACACGCCCACTCCGAGCGGCGGGTGGCTGCCTGCCTCGATGCCGCTTGCCGCGGCACCCCGCCTGCCCCCTGGTTCCCTGATCGACCACGCCGTCTCCACCTGGCACCGGCAAGGCCAGAGGGGCGCAGGGCTCACGCATCGCCATCACTCCCACACGCGCGTCCAACCTGGATCGCCGCGCTCCCCTGCAACCTGCACTGCACGGCACCCCTCATCAACTCAACTGTTAATCGCCCGGTTAATCCCCATGTCCAATCAAGCAATCACTGCTCTAGGCTTGTTGCTGGGCTTAGATTAGGCGGGTGAGTTCGGCTCTCACGCGTCACGGCGTTCATGCATGCTGCTCGTCGTCTCCATCAAATCAATCCATCTGAAGTCCAAACGGTGGTACCAACCGCCACTGCACGTTCTCTAACCTTTTAGTAATCCGATTCCAAAGCATGAAGGTTTACTTACTCTACTCTTTATTGGTAGGAATAGGACTCGCGGTAACCATGATTGGGGCAGTACAGTACAGTTGGTGTCTTTCCTCCTGCCATGGATGGATATACTACAAGTAACAGGTAGCCCGGCCACGGCCAGGCCATGCATCCGGCTATATGCCAGTTGGGGATGCGTGTACCGAGCCCGCGGGATTTATGGAGCTGCTGCTGATCGGCACGAGGGATGCTCCCCGTCCTGCGTACCGCCGCCCTTAAACTAGTGTCCTCGGCACCAACATTTTTCTACGAGAAGGAGGAGGACCGAGGAAGGATGGATGGCAGAAGATCATTGAGGACCGTGTGGATCGTTATCTCCTAAGAGCAAAAGACAATAATGGGCTATAAGCCCAACCCGGCCGGCAATTTTTTTGATGACATGGAGGAGAAAAGGAAGAAGAGAAGAGAGAGCTTGGCTCTTGTTCTAGCACCAAAATTTGTAACGCGGATGCATAGGTATTAGTGGGTCCCCAATAAATATGGATGTGAGGAGGAATAGGAAAAGAAGGAAAACAAATAATAATAAAAAACTTTTGCGCCCAACCAACTAAGAGACTAATTGTTGTGATAGGCTTGGCTTTTAAGATTTCTGGCTATATAGCAAAGACTTACACAGCTCTATTATTAGCCATGCTCTAATCTCTCCTATGATATGGTCCTGGGATTCGCGTTCGACGAACCTAGACAACTTAAGTACGCACATGTCACCGTATACTTAACGTTTTGTTGACTTGGATCGTCCAAAACGGTGGTGTTTTTACTTGCGCTGTTTGTGCAGTGCAAGCAGCGTCTCTTCCATGTCAAAAGTGCCGTCAAAAAGTGCCGGATCGATGTCAGAAGTGCCGGATCGAGACGTCGAGGATCGAATATGCCCCGGTAACTTTGTTCGCTTGTGATTCTCTGGAGTAATAATTAAGCGACGCCAGAGAATCACAGGCAAGATCGATCGAGCGGAAGGGCCTCTGGACAAACAAACAAGTCCCCATTCCCGGAGCGCCGCTCATTTGGACGACGACGACGAGCTTCTCAACACTACTACTTTCGCCGTTTCGCGAGCATCGATCCTCCTCCTCCATTGGTACGCGGGCCCTTTCTCCTCTGCATACTCCTACATAGTAGTAGGACTCTAGGACTCACAAAGTCGCAAAGCTTCCAAAGTTTTTGTCCCGCTCTCGGTTGACGTAGCTGATGGAAAACGGAGTCTCTTTTACGCCATGCATCGAGCCAGCAGCCGCATGCAACGAAGTGCGTGATCAGGTCAGCCGCGCGGGCAACGACACTTGCCTTTTGTTAGAGTGACAGGTGTCGGAACGATATGCTTGTCCTGACTGCGATCGGATGAGGCTTCGTTCGAGTCTTGTTCGCCCTATCATTAACAAGTGGAAGTGGCGATTTGTTTAGATTTTTATTAGAAAAACGTCCTCTCACATGTGTGTCACGATTAGGTTCATTAGACCAGTTTGTTTAGTGACGCTGACACTACTAATCGAAGGGCATTATCTGCCAGGTGGCCTGCATCATCCTGCAGATCTGAGCTCATCCGCGCACGCGCTCGAGTTGTTAGACTTGTCCAAGGGGGCTTCAGTTCAACATCTGCTCTACGTAACACGTACTATGTACACTACGGTACTACAGCCATTAGATAGCCAATGTTTACACCTTACAGTCGTGTATGTATCTTTCCAATGAAGATTCATTCAAGTACCGTAAACGGACCAACTAAACCCAAGTACTCCGTATGTTTTGCATTGCATTGCATCCTCCCTTGCTACACGGGTGTCTTTCTCCGAAGATTCTTTCAAGTACTGTAAAAACGGGGAGTATTGTGTCATAACATTTACTTCCCTTTATTTAAGCACCTTTCCTATACAACAGGCGCTTGAAATCCCGCATGATTTCAGGCGACGCTTGACCCACGATTTCAAGCGACCGCGAAATCCCCGTCGTCGTCTTCCTCAACTCCGGTGGCTCCTCCACCCTATTCCCTCCCCTCCGGCGAGCATCTCCTCCTCCTCCCTCCTCTTCCTCTATGAGTTGTTCTTCCTATAGAAAGTTACGTGGGTGCGTGATCTACGTGGAGGAGGAAGAGGGTGGCGCCGCGGGCGCTAGGGGTTCGCCCACGCTAGAGCTTCGCTAGGGCCCCGACCCCTGGCTCGCGGGCTCCGGGAACCTGCTGGCGCCGCTTTTGGGGTGGTGGTGGTGGCGGGAGGGGGAGCGGAAACAAGAGGGCGGCAGGAGGAAAAAAGATGAACAATGCCGACCTAATCTAGAGTGTTCGTTTCAGATCGTGTAATTGAGATTCGTCGTCTGAAATCTCATCTTTTTTTTCAGGCCTGAAATATAGCAACCCCCTTACTTAAGGCATTGCTTGATAATATGATGTTTTTCCGCTTCAAATGTGACAAGTACGATGCGCTCCTCTATCTCTCTCACACAACATGGTCAATTGTACTATACTCCTATGTACGGTAACTATAAATCATTGAATGGTGAATTTATAGTTGTTAGCTATTTAGAACTTGCACTCTTAATGCCTGCCTCAAGCCTCTAGCTGAAACCAGAGTAGCAGCAGACCATAGGTACGTCAAGGCATTCAAGACGTCCAAGTACAATCACCAAAGGATTGCTAAGCTCTATGTGGATCGTGGATGTTAAAAGCCAGGAGGGATAAATTGTGAAATTGTCTAGAGATTGTTAAAAGCTGTTTCCGAAAGCTATGGTTTTATCTGGGTGGATCACGTAAAGGCTGGTGAAAGTTCTTTAAGTGACGCCGAGCAAACAAAACATTAAAAAGAGAAATAATATGAACTCTGTTTGTCAAGACTCTAGAATTAAGCCACTGCTTTTTTCTTACAATGCATAAAAGGAGTTGCAGGCTGGAGCCGATGAGGCTAAAAATAGCGCTTGTTTGCTATGACTCCTCACTGACTTGACTTATCTACTAGAGGAGATGGAGCACTTGAGGAATCAATTGCAGCCCCTCCCGAAGACCAAAAAAAAAAAAAAAAAAAGAAAACCCAGCTCTAGCTTTGGCTCCTCTACTAATCAGTAATCACTAGACAACTGTTCATCTTCTTAATATGCTTGGTGTGGCTAGCTCCTCCGCAGATGTTGTTATTGAATCTGGAATTGAAGTCATGCCAAACAGATTTACAGCAACATCGTCAGCTCCTAGACCATTTCGAGAAGAGGAAAAACAACAACAACTCCACACTGAATTCAATAGAGGACCAGAGCCGGAGCCTCACAGAAACTCTACCAAACTATACCATAACACAGTAGCTACGTAGCTTTTCTCACCAAATACGAAATATTTTTTATGATGGATTATTTTACACTAATGAAATTATAAAAACAAGATCTTTTGTACGAAAAACTATACACATGGTCGTTATTGAATCGGCGCGAGACCCTGTCACCGTCGCGACGAAATGCCTTCCATGCCCCCTTGCCCCGCGTAGTACTTCTCCGCTCTCGCTTTGCTGCTCAGCGCCGCAGAAGAAAAAGGGACGCGTCGTGTACTCCGTGCCCGGCCCCCCCCTCTCCCTCCTCGCAGTCGCAGCCCTCTCCTCTCCTCCTGTAATCCTCTCCCACGCCCCCCGCTGACTCACACGACGCGCGCGACGACGCGGCAGAGAAAGCCAGCAACTCCATAAGGTCTCCGGTTTCGGAAGCCAAGCCACTCCACTGCTAGCGAAGGGCAGTAGCGAGCAATGGCGCATCGCGGGCCGTGACCGGCGTCGCTGGAGACGGGATAACAAGAATGGCTGCCGTGGCGCGCTGGCCTGCGATGGCCCCGGCGGCCGGGCCGGGGGAGAAGGCGGCTGCTGCAGCGGCGGCGGCCGCGGCGGCGGAGGAGATGCGGTGGCGGCAGCTAGACAGTGGCGTGAGCGCGGTGTCGTTCGGGTTCGTGGCCACCGCCATCCTCGTGTCCATGTTCCTCGCCATGGCCATCCTCGAGCACTTCCTCCGGCCCCGGGCCACGCGCCTGGGCCCGGGCACGCGCCGCCCCGGGGATATTCCGCCGGCTCCGCCTCTTCCTCGGCCGCGGCGGCAGCGCGGCGCCGCCCCCGGCGCGGATCTCGAGGCGGCGAGGAAGCCCAAGGCCACGCGCCCCTCGAGGTACTGGCTCCTACGGCACACTGTTCCCGCACGCTCTCCTCGCCTCCCGCCCATCCATGGCGCCACGCTTTAATGATTCCGTCGCCTAGCCTTTTGTTCCTCAGCTTTCTGTTCTCGCGTGGCTTGCTTTTCGCTACTCTTTGTGTCTGCGCATCTCATGGACCTGATTGCGAATCTTGTCGGACCCCGTTCCTGTCGTTCTCTAGTCTCTGCTATGCTCGAAACATAATGCAGCGGTGGAGTGGAGCGAAGGCATCTACTCCTAGCGAGGAAGATGAAACTGCAATGATGTCTTACCTGTAGCTGTTAAATAATTGGCCGTTAAAGAGATCGTGCAACTGCAGTCCCGTGGCCGTAGGTTTAGAAATTAGTACCACTCCTATTGTCCATTATATGTTTGTCTGTGTACAGGGAAAGACCATGCATTGCATATAACAAAGGTAAATGAAGCTATTTTTATCTAATATTCACATTCTAGTAGACATTTCGGTGTTATCAAAACATAGAAGCTGTTCAAATTTGCATTTGAGTTCTACTAGGACCGATGTAATCTGAGAGACCAGGAAATATCTAATCATTTTAGTGGGCATGCCATTGTTGATTGCTCCAACTTCATATATGCCCATCATGTAAATACTCTGCTTTTGCATCAATACTTTTTTTTAGAAATTTCGTTTTATTAATTTCTTTTGGTAGCGCCGCCATTTATACTGGTCTCTGGAAACTTGAAAGTGGGGGAAAAGTACTTGTTCTGTGCCATGAGAGGTTAGAGTAGATTACGGCACCAAGAATGTTCGATTTAGCATCTATCCTTGAATGCCATTCCTCTATCTTCTCTTAATTTTATCCTACAAGTTCAGTTAATGCATTTATACTTTGTCACGAGAATCTTCATATTTCTCTGAAGGAATTTGTAGTGAATGAGCCATAAAAGATTGGGACCTATAATCCTTCAGAAAGGTGAACATGGGTTATGGAATTGAGAGGGAAATTTGCCTGACAGCAGCAAACAGACAAGGGCCCATCCTTGTCTGCAGCCACACCAAAAATTTGGTCCCAGTGTATTTTAGGAATTGGTTAACCACAGGACCACAACTACACATGGTCCCAGGTGCAGTTATCATTTTTGCTGCTTGAAAGTTGTATGTAGTAATGTGATAATGTCGAGCATCTTGTTATTAAGACGGGTCACCAATTTTTTTGTTTTTAAGGAAAAGATGTTTCAGCAGTTGAATTTAGTTACTGTTGCAATAGTGGGTTACACCATGGAGATAAAAAAAAAAAACATTTACTCAGGTGAGGTGAGAGGTGCTCGAACCACAAATGTAAATTATGTTCTTCTAACAGTTTGAAAAAAGTTTTCCAATCCAACTACTGAAACATCCATTTCAGTTTACTGTAGAAGTCAGCTTGCAGATAGATCCATTGTCCTTATTTTTCAATTTCAAGTCTATTGCTTTGCTATGTAGAGTTCAGACAATCTAATGTACAAGTATGCACTATGCAGTACGTGATAACTCACAAAAATTTGCACTAATTGCTTTCAACATCATCCTGTGTTTCTAGTGTATCAGTGGTGGAAAAGAACATTAATTGCTATTTGTAAAGCAAATAACACACTGAATTAGCAAGCTGTACCAAAAATGGACAGTACACAGCTACCTGTATTCAACTCATGTTCAGCATTGGTTCCTTCTTACCAGTGCACAGGATCGACTTTTAGTGTTGACTGGGGGAGGTGTGGGAAAACTAAATGCTAAACCATGTTGCAGGAGACTAAAAGATCTGGCCTGAACCACTTTGCCTATTTAAGTATAGTGACTACAAGTAGGATTGATAGCCTCTTCTGGACCTGGTTTTCTCCTGACATAGCAAACTTACCAAGTGCAGATAACCCATACCATCTATTTTGCAGCTGCAGAACTCATCTCTGTGCAAATACTGCTCGATACCTCGAACTTGTAGGTATTTGTCAGTTTACACAAGAACATCTTGTGAAAAAATGGAAGTCTATGGTGTCAGGCGGGTTACTCAACCCTGGCAGGGTTCTTTGCTTTTTGGTCGCAACAGTCATCCTTTATGTAATAAGCTTTTGTGATTCCAGTAGTTAGGGGTGTTTCGTTTGGCGGCCTCGCTTCAAAAACTTATTGTGTAGGTCATATGACCATTAGCATCTGAAATACAGGCATATATGTCCGAAAAAAAAAATGAAAATTATCATGAAGTTAGCATCTGCTCTTGTATGAAAATATCATGACAGATTTCAGTTCCATGAAAGTATCTTGTATGTTTGTTTCTACTAAAATGTACTATCATGCTTCCATCGAAATATATCACGTTTTTGTTTTCACATTGGCTAGAATGGACCACTTGAGACACTCTCGTTGACCACTTTGCTGATGATGCTTTGCAGATACCTGTTTACTCCAAAGGCGTCTCAGTTCTGATGCCGGGGCAAGACATGCCAACGTTCATCGCGCATCCTGCCCCTGCTCCCTGCCCCCCAGAGAGGATCCGATGGCCATCACACCAGTCCCCTCCTTTCACTGGTTCCTCGTCAAACCCTATCTAGGGTTTAGCACACACACACACCACATGGAGTGTGGGCTGTTGTCAGTCAACCACCAAAGTCTTTAGGGGCAGCCTTGTGCTCTTTGGGTGTATCGCCGATGATCCACTCCGTCTCCGGTGGCTCAGCCAACACAGGCTCTCTCCTCTCTGTATCTGTACAGGTTTAGGTCTTGTTCTGAAGCAAGTTGTATACTGCTGCCCCCTGCTGCGTTGCATTGTGGCGGGCGAGCGGCGGCTGGTGGATCCATGGAGCTGTTGCTGCTGATCCCACTTGCTGTGTGTTACGTAGTAGATGCCTGATGGAGCGTGTAATGTTAAACTCTCATGGCAAATGTGGACCTCAGATGTTTAATCTCAGGAACTCTTTTCGTCTGATTCTTGTCTGATGATTAGTGTTCGAGTGGCCTGTTGTGTTCGACGTTCAAAGGAAGACTACTTCATACAGCAGGATACTTATTTTGCATTCTTTCCTTATTTCTCGAAGCAGAAAAATTACAAAGGCAAAGGTGTGCGAAGGCGCCAGGCGGCGTTGTGTGGTCAAGCAACGCCCACCTCACCTGGCTTTGGTTTCCTTTCGGTTACTGCGGTCACTTTCGCTCGCGTGATATTAAGGCTGTAATTGGTCAAAATCAAAATCAATGGCAGAACGGTATGGCAGAACGGTATGACTCATGACTGCAACCGTGAGAAGCTTTCCGTTGTCAGGTGACTCCGCCGTCTCGTGTCGACGCTGAACCTTAACAGTAACAGGTTCGGTGGTGACGGGTGACCCGGCACGTCAGAAAACGCTCTCGAGGTAGTACGACACGACAGTCAAACTCCGAGGCAATCAGTAGCAGCAAGGGCCCGGGTGTCATTCGGTAGTCTGTCAGCGTGCGGGCCCCCCTACACGACGGAACGTCTCTAGTCCGCCAACCTGACGGCGCAGTGCCAAAATCACGCGCACAACCGCGAGGCAACGAGACCGTAACCACCGTGCCGAGCCCGACTGGTCAGACGGACCTCACAGTCGCCAGCCAGACTCCGTACCGGCGGAATTCCGGCCGCTGCAGCACGAGGGGCCGACGGGGACGACAGGCGGAATCCGGGCCACTGTTTCACCAACCCGATTATGCAATGCCCTCGCCGGTCGCCGCCGCTGCCTGTTCACTTGTGTTGCGCGGTTCGTCGCGCCTCCTTTGTCGCGTCGTACAAACAACAGGGCAACTTGGATTAAGCGTAATTAACTTTTTCCGGGATGCGGTGCGGCAACCGGGCGAGGACAAGATGATCCGTGATTACCGGGTTAGCGACACACGTGACGACCGCGGCAGCCGCCGTCACTCCTCGTTGATGGCACTAGTAAAGGTAAAAAGTTCAGTGTTCAGTTGGCGCTACAGGAGCCCCAAAAGTCTTCGATTAAAATCGCATCAAATCTTTTTAAGTATTTTTTTGGGCGTTAAGCGTCGGTAAATAAAAAACTGATTGCACAGTTTGGTTGAAAAGTGCGAGGCGAATCTTTTAAACCTAGTTAGTTTATGATTGGACAACAATTACTAAATACAAGCGAAAAAAATCTTCTGATGGCAACCCAAAATATTTCGCCAACTAAACACCCCTTAATCTCGGGCCGCAGTAATAAAATCCACCATGATTTGATTTGGATACGTGTCAGGATTTGGACATGCGGCGCTGTGCGGTCCTGTCGTGTCATTTCGAGCTTGACGACTCGAGGCGGATCGCCTACTGCCGGGACTGACACGGCTACAACGGCTACTAGACCGACCACTAGCACTAGCACTGGCCATTTTAATTAACTTTTCAAAAAAGTACAGGCAGGGCCGTTTAGGGTGCGTGTGGTTGGGGGCCAACCAAAGGCGGATTTGCCACCAAAGCCAAAGCGGCACGATGTGTAGTACAATTTTTTTCAAAGCCAAAAGCACCTCATCTGCTAACTTTCGCTTTGGGTCTCAAAATTACCCACTGCCACTTTCGTTATGGAGAAAAAACGTTTCGTTCTTTTCTATTCGTGTCCGTCGCCCCTCGCTTGGGCTCCGTCGCCCCCTCCATGGCCGTCATGGCATCATCCCATGCCCGCGGGAGCTCCGCCGCCCTCCCATGACGCCGTGCCCCAATCCCATGGCCACGGGGCTCCACCGCCATCCATGGCCGCGCGCCCTCCCATGGGAACTGCGCGCCCTAAGCGTGCATCTGGCGACCCCAGGTCCATAAGCGTGGAGCTCCTCCTGGTGGCGACTCCGTGGTAATTTGGCCGGCCGAGCCTCCTCCCTCCCCGTCTCCTTCCCGCCTCCAGCCGCCGTGGGTGCGGCGCGTCGGGGCGCCCTGGCGGCCTCCCAGCGGCGGCGGGGGTAGTCGCGGCGGTGCTCTTGTCGATCTCGCGGCGAGGCATCCTCGTTGGCCACGGAGGCGCCGCGCGGGAACAGCCAATTTTCTCTCAATTTTCTATTGAAACAAAAGCGACCAATTTTCTACTGAAACAAGCAGCCGAGTGTAGTGATGGAGCAACTCTCTTCTTTCCCAATTTTCTCTCAATTTTGCATGTAAAAATCTCAATTTTGCCCCAAGTTCAGTCATTTCCTATGCAAAACATAAAAAATCACTTTTAAAAAATTGATATTTGTAGTGAATCAATGAATATGAAAGTCATGCTTAAATAGCATTTTTATCTTCCTTATATTTTTTTATGAAAAATTAAGGGAATAGTCATTTTCATGTGAACTAATGAAAATTAGCAAAAACAGCCAACAATTTTCGCGGCAAAGACCTCTAACCAAATGATCTTCTACTTTTTACAACTGCTTCAGCCAGTTCGCGGCTCGCTAGCCTTTTTTTCCAAAAGCCACACTCAACTAAACACACCCTTAGTAGCCGTTACAGGCGGAAACTGACGGGCATCCACCATCAGTGTCCATCACTTGGCCACGACTAAAATAATGTGGGTGCGATTACACTTAACAAACACGCCACTTGACGATGATAGCCAATCACACTGCACCTTACCGTACAACGCCCAGCGGATGCACGCCAAGAGCTAAAGCCTCGTCACCTTTCCTTTCTGCCTTTCTGGCGTGGATCCGACGGTCTAGCCTACCTACGTCGTGCTGCATTGCTGGTTCTGGTTGGAAACTCGGAATACGATGCTGCTCTCCCCTCTCCCACTGTAGGAATTCGAGTGCCCTTTTCTTGCTGCTGCTGGGAATACTGGTAGGAAAAAGTAGAGGGGAGGAATTCCACGTGCTGTTCGCCCGCTCGCGCGTGCAGTGTGCAGTCGTGCACGGCGACGACACGGTCGGAAACGGATGCCATGCTAATGCGCAGGTTCAGAGATGACGTGACGTGAACTGGAATTGCCGCCCCGGTGAATTTTACGCTGGAATCAATCGGGCTAGAAAGACGGGAAAAGGTTCATGAGGTAGTAGGAGGGAGTACGCGATCATTCCGCGACCCCATCCATTTTGTCCATTGGCTTTGTGCCAACGCCATCAACGTTGCCAGAAACCGAAAGCCGAACGGAAAGCGGCGGGCCGTCGTTCCTACTCACTCACCCCGTCACCCGGGACCTGTTGAATCGTATTTTGACACGCCTCCTTATGCCTAGGTCCCATTGTGGCCCCCGGCACTAGCAACATGCACTACATAAAGAAATTAAAAAGAATGAACATACTCCTATGCACCTGGTATCCTGCAAACGTCGATATGTGTCTGAACTACTGAGAGAGAGGTATAGACACTGTTTTATATGGACAATCGCACCAAAAGAACTCAAAGAATATAGCAGTATAATTTAAATTTGCATACCTTCGGTCAAAAATTTAGATTTGCGTAATGGAAATCATATTCGATCGTGGTTGCTTTAGTGAGTACGGAGTAGTTGTTTGATATGAAACATGGCGATCTCATTTGATCAAGGTTGCTCTTCTGAGTAGTTGTCTCGAACAAATCTAAATTAGGTGGTACATGAAACATATTTTTGGACATCTTTCCGTAAGAGAGTTTTTAAAAGGCTGATTAATCTTGCAAGAACCAGTGTCAGTGGTGTTAATTTGTCGATTTCAACAAATAGACCCGTGTCAAAAAATTTTAACCACATATTTATTTGTATAACTAATATACATCAACAATTTATTATACACATTTTGGGTACATGTTAGTAACACAAGTTTGATTTCGATTTGTTGTAAAAAATACGTACAAAATTTAAATCTCTAAATAAATTTATTAAAAACTAGATCAAAACATCTTTTCAATGATAGTAATTATGTAATATAAATATTATTTCTATTTTAATATATATTTGTCGGTAGTTTTTTGGAAGCGAGAACTTCATTTGGGAACGGAACTGAGTACATGAGTATTACGTACATGATCAATCTAAATAACATAAATCTGGTCATTCCTTTTGCTCAAAAATACCACAGGAGGCAGCTAGTAGTCAGAAAGACCCATGATCTGCTCCGCACAACTGCTGTCGCCAGCACTGTTCATTCTCAACGGCGGGCCGCCGGGCACTGGCAACAGCGGTGAATTCAAAAGCGGCTGGTTTCGGTGGGGGCTTGTCCTTTTTCCTGCCTGCCCCACAGCCCAGCCCCTGAGCGGCTGTTCCTGCCCCCGTGTCCCAGCTGTTCCGTCGCTCGCCTCGCCTGCGCGCACTCAACACAGACGCGCTCTCCTCCCCTCGCCGCAGTCCCGCCGCATTACACGCCCCGCTTTGTCCGCCTTTCCGGCGCCCGCGACGGACTGCGACGAGCGGATAGATAGATCTGTGCTGTGCGTGACGACCCAGCTCTCTATCCATCCATCCATCCATCCCCGTCCCTGTCTCGCCATCCTCCTTTCTCGTCTCTCCTCCTCCTCCACTCCCCCACCGAGCAGAGCGAATCCTTAGCGGCCAAGTCTTTCCGAGCTCGCGGAGTGGGGTTTCAAAACGCGCGGCCCGAGAAAAGGAGGACCGCACTCGCTGCTGCTCGCTCGCTTTCGGTGGCGAGCGTCTCGGTAAAGCGGCGTTGGCGTCGGAGGCGGCGGCTGAGACGACTGGACTTGCTTGCTGCGCTGCGCAGTGCAGTGCAGCGTTGGAGACAGGATCCTGCCTGCTGCAGGTATCAGGGCTTCTTCTTCGCTTTTCTTCTTTCTGGATTCTGGAGGTTGTTTGTTTGGCGTCCATGGGTTTTCGGCTCTACTTCTTCTCTCGTCCCCGCTTTGCATTCCCACCTGTGTGCTCTCTTCCATGCGAAGAAGATGTTACGGCGCTAAGCCATTTTTTTTTAGTTTTTGGAAAGATATGTTAAGCGAACTTCAAGTGATGTTTTCACACTCAGACGAGGAGAGATGTCTGAAAACAATTGCAGTATAGGAAGCGTCGTGATTTCTTTTATACCTCTCCGCAAGAAGGGAGAGTTGTTGTTTTTCCTCCTGAGCTTGTGAGTTCTACCGAATTTTGGTTCTTTTTATTTTTTTTCGTTCAGAGAATCTTCCCGCATCAGCATTGTTTACTTTCTCGTGCGCCTCTCGTTCCTTTGTCCCCTGCGTTCTACTGTTCCCTCCTCTTTTTTTTTTTTTTTTCCTCTGACCCCAGGCTGTAATTCTCAGGGACTCATAATTGATCAGTGTGTCCAAAGATCAGAGAGGAACGTGACTGAGTTTGCCACCTTCATTCACTGTGGTCGCTCGTCTGCTGATGCCCGCATTGGAGGATTGCTCACGGATATGCTTCTGGTGATGATGGGCAATCCGGGGCGCTCGCGGCAGCTGTCAGCGCTGATTGCTTCCGCCGCCATCTTGCTGTTACTCTCTGCGTTGCCGATTTGTCGGTCCTACACCTACGAGCAAGATGGTATGCAACATCCCCTTTTTTTTTTTTTTGCTGCCACTATTTTTCAGATTCTATATTCGTTACATCACACACATCGCTATGGGTTCGAAAGATCACGCAGGGTCGCAGATTGAGATTGTGTGTTGCTTACAGTGATACTGAAAAATGGGTTAGCTTTCTGACTCTCAACAATTTTCATGTGATGTGTTTTCTTATGTCTGTCAGTGTTTGCGATAAATGGCTTGTACACGGCACTTGGATCACCACAGCTGCCTAGTTGGACTTCAAATGGTGGTGACCCCTGCAATGAGAACTGGCAGGGTGTTTCATGTGTAGCGTCAAATATCACCTCCATGTATGATCAGTGCTTATGTTTTTTTCCTGAAGCATTTCAACTCTGGGATCCCTTTTGGTTAACTGAACAATGTAGCATGTTCTTCTTGTAGAGTACTCAGCGGTGCAAATTTGGGTGGACAGCTGGGCAACACTTTGGGGAATTTCACATCATTAATCACCTTGTAAGCTGACCATATGGAGAGTTTGTGATGCCAGTCTGTTTGAGTTCTGAATTCATGACATTCTATCATGTTGGCACTTAACGTTATTTCCTGATTTACCTCATTTAGGGATCTCAGCAACAATAATATCGGCGGGACCATACCAGATGGTCTACCACTCACAATGCAGGGATTGTATGTCTACTCTAGCATTCTATTGCTCTTTCCATCCACTTGCATGGTTATTTTCTTACTATAAGACCTTTCTGTCAATCACAGTTTCCTTTCAGCTAACCAGCTAAGTGGTAGCCTTCCAAATACATTGTCATCCCTTACACTTTTGACAAGCATGTAAGTATATTACTGCCAATACAAATTCAAAGGCCTTTAGAAAATTAGAACCTGCTATGATAGTTTCTCAATCTGTCCCTCATATGTTCTTTCATTTTGCAGGTCACTCAATAGCAATCATTTGACTGGAGCGATTCCAGATGTATTTTCAGCACTCACTGGACTTGCAAATTTGTAAGAGCACTCTAACTTGGATAGTAATGTTATTCTATAGATAATTTAAAGCCACTTATCAATGACAGTCAATCTTCTTAATTAGAGATTTTTCTGACAACAACTTGACCGGTCCGTTGCCGCCTTCAATGGGAAATTTGACAGCATTGACTAGCCTGTGAGTACTGAAGCCTATTGAACTATCATTTGTGATGGACTTCATATGTTTAATTACCTCATTTTTCTACAATCGTTGCAGACATATTCAGAACAATCAAATATCCGAACCCTTAATGTGTTGCAAGATCTCCCTTTCCAAGATTTGTATGCCCACTCCATTATAGATTCTCTGTTTTTTCTTTTCCTGAAGGGTAACTGAATTGGCCTTTTAATGACAACTGTTTAATTCAACAGGAACATTGAAAACAATCTTTTTCTCTGGCCCCGTGCCTGTGAAATTACTGAACTTGCCAAACTTCAAGTAAGAACTTAGAACCTCCTTGATTGGCCTGTTGACTTTTTTCCCTTTTTTTGTGGGGGGTGCACAGTGCTCATATAATTTAATTGCTTCCCAGGAAGGATGGTAACCCATTCAATACCAGCATAGCTCCATCTGCGCAGCCTCCCTTAGCGCCAACACCATTACCATCAGTCCCACCTTCAACAGGGCATGTCCCCTCAAAAGAACATGCACATTCTTCTAATGTTCCAGGTGGAAGTACTTCAGGATCAGGAAAACATACTACACTCAAGATAGTTGGATATATTCTTATTGGGGTGGTATTAGCAGTAGTTGTTGTGCTAATTGCAATGTACTGTTTATCCAAGTACAAAGATAAAAAGTCAAGAGATGATATTTATGTGAAAAACAAGATAGGAAGGGTGCCTCAGAAGCTTGGAGAGCCTAAAATCAAGGAAGTGGTAGAAATGAAGGAACCACCATTAAAACTCAAGAATAATGCTGAGAAAGGTTCCAATTCGTTTTATTGACACTATTCTGTCATCTCTCTTTCTCTCTGACCTTTCCCTCTTACCTTTTAACATCTTCAATTTTTTCAGCAGCTTCAAATGTTGTTTCTGATGGTAGGGAGGAGCAGAAGTTAAAAATGCCAACGTCAGGTGACTGACTTGAACCCTAAGAAAATGCACACAATTGTAACTGTTATTATTTTATTTATTTCGTTGCAAGTTTGAATACAGGACAATTAACAGATATACTGGCACATGAGGCCCCACATTTCCTCAATCTGTTTACATTTTTTGTGCAGAAACTTCAAATGTGGTTTATGATCCAAGTCCAAGGGACGGGCAGAACTTAAATTCATCGATGGCAGGTAAATGGGTTGAAAATTCAGTTGCATTAGAACCCAAAATTATCATTGCAGTGCACTGCAAATTCTAGCATACGGAAGTTAACACAAAAATTGCATGGCAGCTGTACCTGGGGTTGTTACAATGAATAAAAAAAGAGCATGTGATTGACATGGAAAAGGCTGATAATTTTGTTGAGGACCAACCGCATCCCCCGCAGCCGATTGCACTGCAGACTGAAAAAGTCATTGCCAAGCCAAGTGTTCGTACAAGAAAGGGCAGAGTACCTTCAGTTGAAAAGGTGGAATCGACAACTACTGTCAAATCCTTTTCAATTGCATCCCTCCAACAATATACCAATAGTTTTAGTGAGGAAAATATCATAAGAGACAGCAGGTTTGGTAAGGTATATCTGGCAAAGCTTCCTGATGGAGAGGTAAATGGTTCAGCAAAACTTTAAGTAATTGTTATCTTCAAGTTTGGGTTCTGATACAATTATCAGCTCTGAAATTATGTATTCATTTTTAAGCAGCTACTGGAAATTTTGAAGATCGACACTTCTAACACAAAAGTGCCAGTAGATGCCTTTCTTGAGCTAGTTGTGAGGATTTCTGAACTGAGGCATCCTAACATACTTGGTCTGGTTGGATACTGTGCGGAGTTTGAGCAGCGATTACCGCCTATGAGTACTGTAGCAAGATGACCCTACATGATGAACTCTGTCATGTAGATGACTCAAGCAAGCCATTATCATGGAATGCTCGCCTCCAAGTTGCTGCGGAGGCAGCTAAAGCATTAGAGTATGAAGACATAAAACCATCCTTTTTAAAAAAAAAAAAAATATTTGTGTGTTGTGATTTGAAAAGATATCTGAAAATGCTGTGTATGTCTTTCCTTTTTGCAGACATCTTCATGACAGTTGCCAACCACCAGTTGTACATCAGAATTTTGAACCATCTGTAGTTCTTCTCAACAGCACCTTAGTTGTGCATATTTCTGAATGTGGCCTTTCATCATTAGCATCAAAAACAGATTCTCAGGTAAAATAATGTTAATCACATTATTTTGATATTAGATTTTTTCTTACTTTATTAAGGATGCTTGTAACTAAAGGTGGTGCTATTCTACTTTGCCAATCCCGACCTAAATATTGTATCTGTTTTTGTCAGTTCAGTCTCTTGAAAACGGGTTTGTATTGGACTATTGGCCACATTTATATGCCTAGATGCAAAAACGTATGATCGTGGACAATTCACTTGTACTTCAACAGTTTTCTATTGCATCTGCACCTGCCATTATGCTTTTCCCCCCTTCCATTTTGTAACCATATGTGATTTTAGTATTTTACTGGACTATTTTTTCTTTATATTTTGATGATTTAAAATTAAAGTTCCATATATAATGCTATACTTTGAGACTTTGAGTTCTGGTTATGAACTTATGATATATTGCTCTCATTAAAACTTGCCAATTCATTTCAAAGTAGTGAATAGTAGAATCCATGTTTGATGAGGTATTCTATCTTCTTATAAACCTTTATTTACTTTGCATGACAGTTGTCCGGACACAACTTATTCCATTATGAAGCACCTGAAGTGCATGAATCGGGATCAGTAAGTGATCGAAGTGACGTTTACAGCTTTGGTGTAGTTATGTTGGAGCTTCTAACAGGGCGTAAACCTTATGACAGGTAACATCAGAAATAAAGAACACAGATCCATTTTTTTGCACTTATATGGCACATTTATTTTTCTTGAAGATAATTTCTGACCAAAGGAATTTAACAACTTCACATGGAATGGAATTTGCAGTTCACGTCCACGAGCTGAACAACATCTAGTGCGATGGGCCACTTCTCAGCTCTATGATATTGATGCCATAGTGAAGATGGTTGATCCCTCCATTCGAGGACAATGTTCTGAAAAGGCATTATCCCGTTTCGCTGACATTATTAGCCGCTGCATTCAGGTAAAAGCAATTGATCCTACATCTGACATCCTCTTCACATGAAGGTATGCAGTGTGACTAACTGTGAACTTTATGCAGCATGAGCCGGAATTCAGGCCACCAATGTCTGAAGTTGTCCAAGACTTAACTCGCATGGTAAGTAGTGTATCTAGGGCTTCCATGTAGGTGATCCCTTAAGGAAGGGAAAAATGTGGAGGCCCGTGCTTCGAAAAAGAATGCACCTCGTTTTGGAGCTTCTTGCCAGATTCAGTTCTCTCTGGCCATGCTGCAAGACGCCTTTGTCATTGATGCGGGTAGTAGGATGGAACACGGTAGCAGGATGCAAAGAATGCACTGCGTGTTGTCCATTATGGGCAATGCTCGTCGGAATCTCTGGTCAATTTATGATCCAACAAAGCTATTGTTGTAATTCTGTAGTCTGCACAATACATTTCTCAGTGCCCGGTTCCAGGTCACTAGGTGTGATTATGCGTGCTTGTCTAGACCATATGTAAATACCAGGAAGTCAAACAAATATATTAGAGTTTGCTCGTGTTAAAGGTCACTCCGTGTTGACAATTGATTTCACTCCATGTCCATGAGGCCTTTTTTCTCTCCGTTTGTTGAGACGCCGCTGAAAATTTCATGGTTGTCGGATTTAAAGTCCATTTGGTTTTGAAGAAAAAAGAGTCTAAAAGTCCATTCCAATTCCAGTTCAGTACTTTTTTCCGACACCGACCCAATCCAGTCACCATCGTCATCCGATTCCGAATTCCAATGCACCTCTGCACGGTCGCCGCAACGGAAAAAGTCGAGCGGCGTGGGGCCCCACCACCCACCCAACGTCCCCACGTCACGCACGCTCTCCCGCCCGAGTCCGAGGCACCGCACGGATGACGAAACCACGGATGACCAGGATGACCAGGGAGCCAGGAATAGGAATCCAAAAATGTAGGCTAAAAAAAAAAAAAAAAAGGAACCCAAAAATGAAAAATCAATCCATCATCCACGCTACGCGAGCCAAACCCGAAAAACAGCAGGCGGGGGCGGGGCAAACCAGAGAGCCCACCGCCCCGAAACCGCGACGACCCGACACCTTGTCCACCTCTCCTCCTGACCTCCCTTTCCGACTCCTACTGGCTATCCACCGCCCGTATCCCCCCCGCGATCAAGCGGACCAGAGCCGGCAACCGATGGTGGTGGTGGCGGTGGGAGGGGGGCGGCGGCAGCTGGGGGACGTGGGAGGAGCTGGTGCTGGGCGGCGCAGTGCTCCGGCATGGGGGCGCCGCGTGGCCCACCGTCGCCGACGAGCTCCGGACCCGCTCCCCGTGCACCTTCTCGCCCGAGGTACCTGTCAAACCCTAGGTCGTGTTTACAGCTCGAGACCGACTAGGATACGGATTAGGCATGGGCCTGGGGCCCCACCGGCTAGGAATAACTGTCACGAGCTAATATCGAGGCTAGGGTTCCGTGGCCCCACCTCTGCCAATGCTTGATTTTGCAATGTCCGTAGAGCTATGTGATTCTGTAAATGCTGAATATCCGTGATTGACTGATGGTAGATGGTTGGTTCCTAAGTAGACTGTGATTGGATTCGATTTACCATGCAATGATTTTGAGCTGAAGAAAGGCAAGCCCAGTAACAACCATGTAGGCATTAATAAACGGTGACACAGTAATTAGCAACACCATGACAATGCACATTGCATGGTTTGTGCACAAATTTCTGCTTACATGTTCTTGTAGCCATTGAAATGATGTGCACTATTTGAGTATTTTTCAGGTTCGCACACGAGTACACTATTAGGTGACAGCTTTTTTCTTAGAAACAAGATAGTTTCCCAGGCAGACTTCCCCAACTTGCTTGGGACTAAAAGGCTCTGTTGTTGATGCTGCGATTTGCTAGGCATTTTTAGGGTGCTACTACTATGTTGCCTTTTCCAAAAAAAAAAAAAAAAAAAAAATAGAACCTTGAGCCTACAATGTGGGCTCTTTGTGCAGTTAGTTTTACGCATCAAGTTGTTTCTGATTGCATTGCAATTCAACTGTTTTATTATCATCTGGAAGTCATGGCAGACTGATTAAGTGCTTGTTATTACAGTTGCATAGCGGTTCTTTGCTTACAGTTGTTGATTTCTGCAGGAATGTGAAGCAAAATTTGCAGAGATACAGTTGCGGTACTCTGCATGCAAGTAAGCATATACTTGATCGTGTGATGTTCATTATATATTTGGAGAAGTTGAAATGCTATGAATTTTGAGCCTTTTTTAGGTGCTGAATAAGAACTTTGTGAATCTTTAAACATAACAGTCGGGTAGTCTTTGCTATTTTGCTAAAAGATAACATGTAAGCAGCATGCTACATTTTGATCATATTAAACAATACTTCCTCCATCTCAAATTATAGTTTACTTGTGCGTTTGTCCTAATTCAAACTTGTCTAACTTTGCCCAACTTAATAGAAAAATACATCGACATGAAATATGTATTGACAGTGCATCTTTGAACTTGTAGATGCTAATGTATTTTTCTAAAAATTTGGTCAAAACTAGAGAAGTTCGACGGAGGACAAAACTGAACTGAACTATAATTTGGAACGTAGGGAGTAGTTGCTAATCAGCATGTCTGCTTCTATACTCGACAACACGAGCAAACTCTAATATATTTGTTTGATCTTCTATTCGCCAGTTAGTAATTCAAGTTTTTAAATTTGCACGTCTTACTACTTCATAAGTATAGATCACCAACCTCAGATTGAAGAAGGGATGATATACAAGGAAGAAAACAAAGAAGGAAAATACTAAAACATAGACCACTTAGTCATCAACAACCTCAACTTAAGATTGGATTCTCAATCCCATAAGCAATAAGTTATGCATACAACAATGCAGGCATTGCACTGCCTCTCAGATGGCTGCAGTTGAATAAATAACTGAGGCGAAGCATCTTATATTTTTCTGAGCTCTGATCATCCTATTTGCTTCAATGCAGTGCTTGGTTTGAAGAACTTCGTAAGCAGAGAGTTGCTGAACTGAAAAGGGAATTGGAGAAGTCAGAAAATTCTATTGGGTTAGTGACAATTTGTTCACAGAGCATTTTTAATCTCAGTTGAGCTATTTATATTTTGTTCTTATTGTTGACTATCCCACATACAATCTTTGTTGATTGTTTTTCACCCTAGCAAGTCATTGTTTTGATACTTAGCCAACTTTTTTTGGTAATGTGTGATCTCCTTTTTATTCTTCTCGGCCAACATTTTGGTAATGGCGATCTTCTTTTTACTCTTCCAGATCCCTCCAATCTGTGATTCAAAGCCTTAGCAATAGCAAACATGTTGATGGGAGTTCTGGATGCCACACCAGTCATACTGAATCATGTCCGCGCTCTGAAAATACAGCAGATACTAATTTCTCAGGTAAAGAAACGTCTAGGGATAGATCATCAGCTGCTAGTTTCACAGAGGAAGCAAGCAACAGCCAGAAATCTCAGAAAGTGCAGCAGTGTGATACTGATTCAATTCAAGCTATCAATCCGTCACCAGATGAATCATATCCCCAGGCCCAAGTTGAAAGTGTCGGTCCCAAAGATGGCTTGCTTTTGGGGTTCTAGAAAACGAAGAGGAAGGAGAGCTAGAAGGACATTTCTGAAAGTTGGTGATAGTAGTGGGGATGGTGAGCCTACATCTACAACATGCATACAGAGGGAGGGTTCGTCTAAAGGCTGCACGAAGAACTTCAAAACTCCAAATGTAGAATCAGTTGTTATGAAGAGGGGTGTGAAAACTTCAAAGGTAGAATCTGGTGTAATGAATAAGGATTTGAAAACTCCAAATGTAGGATCTGGTATAATGAAGAAGGGCTTGAAAATTCCCAAAGCAGAATCTGATATGATCAAGGAGTTGAGAACTCCTAAAGCAGTATCTGATGTTATGAAGAAGGCGATGAAAATTGTCAAAGTAGAACCTGATGATATGAAGAAGGGGTTGAAAATTCCCAAAGTAGAACCTGATGTTATGAAGGACTTGAAAACTCCCAAAGTAGGATCTGATGTTATGAAGAAGGGCTTGAGATCTCCAAAGGCAGAATGTGGCCAGCCTGTGATTGAGAGAGTTAAACTGAAGCTGACAGAAATTTTGAATACTTTATCAACTCAAGATGACTGCAAAATGTTGCAACGCCAACTTGATACCCAGGTATGATGGGTTCACCGAATTTCATCACTTTTCTATTTGCAATGCCTCAGTGATGGTCTAAAATATCTGTACATATATATACTTCACTGATTAATATAGGACTTATGTTGAAATGACTCCTTAGGTCATTTGAGAGTTGGGATACTTCATGTGGGTGCTAATAATTTTAAAACTCCTATTAAAACGGTTCCGCTGTTTTTCTTTTCCTGCTAGCTACTCAACTCAGCTTTTTGTTATGATTATTTTCTTACTAGCTGGCTATAGTTGATTGTGTTACTTCTCAAATTGGTTGTTCCATCAAATCATTCTCAAGGTCTGAAATAGCATGAACATGTATGGATTGAATTTCATCTGACTCCTTACCTTTTCGTCTATATACAGAGAAAAAGAGCTAGGTATAAGAAGATGATTCGCCGGCATATGGACTTTCGAATACTTCACTCTAAGGTCAAGAGTGGCGCAATCTCTTGCACCAAGGAGCTTCTAAGAGATATGCTCATTTTCATCAATAATGTAATAGCCTTCTACCCGAAGGCTACATTGGAACACAAGGCTGCAGTTGAGCTTCGTGACTTTGCATGCAAAACAGTGAAGCAGAGTGCAAGCTTGTTCTTGAAAAGCCATGGAGAGACCGGAACAGCTGGTGCCCCTGTAGTAAAGAAGAATGCTCGAGCCCTGCAGCCTGGGCGCCCTGGCCCTGGTGATGCAAGGGCAATCAAGGTTTCTTCAAGGGACGCTACTGCCAATGAAGGAGATGGCAAGAGACCTTGCAGTGATGAGCTGGCTAATCAAAAGACTATACAGAGAAATGAGCAAGCCAAGAAGAGAGGTGTGGGTCGGCCTCCAAAGAGTGGGCAGAGGATTGCTGAGGCACAGGAAGATAGCCCCATTAAAGGCCGGAAAAGGGGCGCTGGGTCACAGGTAGATAGCCCCAGCAAAGGCAAGAAGAGGAGTGCGGCAGCTCATGAGGATAGCCCCAGCAAAGGGAGCAAGAAGAGCCGGCGGTGAGTGAAGCTACCATCAGCTAAATACCGGTGAAACTGTGTACAGCTTAACCATATATCATAGGCTGGTCCCTTCCATTGTTGTTTACCTGAAAAAAAAGTTTTTTGTCTCAGTATTTAAACTGATGTAAAAGGAAGGGTTAGCTGTTTTCTATGTTGTTTTGTAAGGAGCAAGGACAGTTAGAAGGGAACACTCATTTTCCTGTAGTGATTATCCGAGTTAGGCTATACATGTCTGAATGTGTAATGCTTAATAGTTTAAGCTGTCTGAATGTGTAATGCTTAATAGTTCAAGCTGTTATACCATGTGAACTGGTGCTTGAACACCGACAATTACCTGTCAGACTGAACAAGATAGAAACTGCAGGACTTAACAGTTGGACTCTGGACAGTGAGAAGAGAAGCGGCAGTGCTGGGCTGAGGTGGGGGCGTGGGCCTTTTGCCGTGCGTCACTGTCCTGGTATGCATCCGCTCCTGGGCCGTGCGTCACCGTCGTGCAAAAAAGAAAAAAAAAGTAGCGGCGAGGGTGACCAGAAGGAACCGTGCAACAAACCGAGCGGAAAACCCGGTCGCGGGCGTGGCCGAAACGGCAGCTGCGCCGCCTGCGCGCTCGTCGCCTGCCCGAGCGGTGGACGCCGTGTGGGGCGCGCTGCGCGCAAACCGAGCGAACACGGTCGCGGGCGTGGGCAGCGCCCGGGTGGAATCGCCCGAGCGGTGGAGGCGAGGCACCACCCGTCGCGTTGGAACTAGGCGAGGCACTCTGAGCCTGAGGCTCTGACCCGACCGTCGCTGTCGCGCTGTTCCTCTCGGCTCTCTCTCGCTCAGGCCTCCCGCGGTCGCCTCCGCCCGCCCGTGCACCCCCGTCCCCGTCCCAACTTCCACCCAAACCTTTCCCAATCCCCCGGACTCCGGCACTGCGAGACGTTTCGTTAGCCGTTCCCGCGACACAATCAGCACCACCGGTGCGGCGGTGCCCTTGCTGCCAAGGCGCCCGCTCCGCTCGTGTGACGAGTGGCGCTCCATTGCGCGCTCAGCTCCGAGGCCTTCCGCCCGCCGCGGCATCATCTCCGCCCCTCCCGCCGCCGCGGTAATTCGTTTTGTTCTCCTCACTCAATCCGATAGTACAAATATCGGCGTGCTACCCTAGTCCGACATGGATTGGCTCCGATCGTGCCTTGGGAGTTGGGTGCTCTTACCTGTAATTGGATGTGGGAAACAATCTCCTGGGATCAGTCCTGCCTAGGATGCCCTCGAGCTACAACTGAAGGGGTGGGTTCATGAAGTGTAGTGTAATTCCGTCGCGGCCGGTGCGTCAGTGTTCCTACCCCACTCGACACGGATGCGTGCGTCACACCCCTTTGCTGTCAATTTGCTTCAACGGGGCACTGCTGCACTGCGATCAACAAAAGCGAGATCACACATGATACTTGCACCGGATGTTCATGTATTCGTTCGAGATTTTGCCACCTAGTCAGCTCCTTCTCCTTTCTGTTTTACCAGCAACATATGGGGAAAGTGATAAAGTTTTTTTTACTTGCTCTGTGCCTGGAACCTGTTGGCTTTAGGTTGATGTGGGGAACTGTAATGGTCCTCCTGCAATGCAGTCGGATCGGGGCGATATATATCTTTCCTTTTTATATGTTATATAAGAAATTTCTCCTTTGTTCTGTGTGGCATGCCTCAACTAAGCAACACGCCAAATCTTTCCTTTATAAAATTAATGACACTGTTTGTTGCACTGTTTTTTTTTGGCCTGCCATCCTGTAAGCAGGGCGTCATGAAATGATCCTCACTTGCTTGAGTTGCTTCTTGACACCATAAGAAGGCGATCCATCTGTTTCCAGTTGTACACAGAAAACTAGTGACTTGAAAGATAAGGTGAGTTTGTTTGTGTTTTTTTTTTATGATTCCTTATTAGTGGCATCTACATTTTCTGAACCCTTAAAAGGTTGGTTGAATGTGGGGTATACCTACTTTTGATTGTACAGAATGGTAAGGGGGGCGATAGGTGTCCTAAGATGAAACTGCGGTTGCATCTGTTCGTCCTGTGTGTGATCATCATATTCCTCGTGTACAACATGGCTAACTTTCAACATAAGCAAACATCGGTAACAATCAATTTCCCTGGTTTGTCGAAACAGAGTTCTCTGAAGTCTGAACATAAATATACCTAGAAGATTAATTTGATGAGATTGTGCAATTTTACAGTTGGAAGCAAAATCTCATCCATTTGATACAGTGACGGTATGTGAACACATTTCCTTCCATCAGAAGTCAATAGATTTGTTTTTTCCCTATTAATCCAGAGGCAGATTTTGCTCTCTAGTTAAGATTTGATTTGCGCCTCCAATGTAACATCAGGTGTCTGATGGAGATGCTGTTAAGGTGCCTCAAAAAGCTGAGGCTAGGATTGGTTATTTACCCCATGGTATAGTGGAGTCTAACTCCGACATGGAGTTGAAACCATTGTGGCTGACAAGTGTGCAGTCAAAGGTTAGTCAAGTACAATATACCTGACAAACTTTTGATTCCAGTACAATATTTCTGTTGGTTTCACTTTTCAAACTCAACAAATATTAGCTGTTCCCACCTCCTAACTACAGACTATTATGTAGTTATTTAATGCTCTTTGAGTGTTTTGTCTTAGCAGAAGTCTAAACAAAATAATCAGTTTTTGATTGCTATTGCTGCCGGTATAAATCAGAAAAAGAGTGTGGACGCTATAATGAAGAAGGTACTTCATTTACACCTCTGTAAGCAGTAATTTGCACACAAAATTGTCATGTGACTCTTGATTATTCAGTTTCTTCCAGAAAATTTTACAGCTATATTGTTCCATTATGATGGGAATGTCAATGGGTGGAATGATCTACCATGGAGCAAGAGTGTGATACATATAGCTGCTTCTAACCAGACTAAATGGTATGGTATCTCTTCCTTTGCACTGAAATTCGGCATGTCTTGCCTCTCATTTTAGCTTCAAGATAAGATGACAGGATATCTGTTTTTATAGGTGGTTTGCGAAGAGGTTCCTCCATCCTTCTGTTGTGTCCATGTACCAGTACATCTTTCTTTGGGATGAAGATCTGGAAGTTGATAACTTCAACCCGAGAAGGTATTGTGTAATTGTGTTACATGATACCAACCTTATTTTTTCAAACTTATCATTGCTTAGCAACAACAACAAAAAAAGTAAAGACGTACACAGAGCTCTGTTTACTGCTCTGTTTACTGGACTTTTAAATCGTGGTTCAGGCAACAACAGTATAAAATGACAGTTTTCTGGATGTTTCTGCTGCCAGTGCCAGGCCGCCATGTATGTGCTGGCGGGCAAACAATTTCTTGAAAATATCCAACTTAAGTTTGTGTTCCATATAGGAGAAACTGTAAAGAAATGGCATATAGTTTATTTGATCTTTCCATTCTCTGCATCAATTCAGCTAATGCGTTGATCCCTTTCAGATACTTAAATATAGTTCGATCAGAAGGGCTGGAGATATCACAACCAGGTCTTGACCCTAAGCTTTCTGAAATTCATCACCGGATAACTGTTCGTAAAAAAACAGGGACCTTTCATAGGTAAGTTCATGCAGTGCACCTTTTATTTTGGAAATTTTTGGTTACATCATAACTAAATCAAACACGATGTGTATTTTGATAGAAGAGTTAGCCGGGCTAACAAACAATGTTCAAGAGAAGGGCCGCCTTGTTCTGGGTATATTTTCTTTCTTGAACCCTTCCTTATGCTACAACAGAATCGTTGATTAGCTCTTGACATTTTCACTTCATGATAGATTTTCACCAGAATTTTCTTACTATTTACCAACCATGGCATATGCTTGTGACAAATAAGATTGAAAGTCGTGCATGACATGATAATTGTTTGATCTATAGATGGGTCGAGGGCATGGCACCTGTTTTCTCAAAGTCCGCTTGGCAATGTGTCTGGCATCTTATCCAGGTAGATTTTATCTTCATATGATTTCTTAACCATGTTGTGTATTTGAACTTCTATTGTACCAGACAATATGACTGTTTTTTTTTTTTCAGTGATCCACAAGTTCTGAGCATGAATTATACAATACGGTATAACATTAGATATCCATGTGTATCTCTATTCCCATTTTGGTATTTGGAGTCAGGGAATACTGGGAACATGAGTAAACGTGAGTAACCATGTTGATAAAAGCAGGGGTGGAAACCCAAACAGGCAAAGCTAATGCAATTTTTAACCTGGGCTTAAGCGTTGAGTCTTCACATTTTGTTTCTTTCTGAAACTTGTGATGTCTTTATATTTTGCCTCTTCCTGAAATAATATGGAGTGCATAAGCAATAGATAATACAAGCTAGAGCTAACTACTTGTCTCATTGGCTACAATATATTTTTCGATTTTTAATTTATATTATTCACAAATCACAAGTAAGGTCAGTTTTGACGCTACAATGGTCGACAACTCGACATTATGTGTCATTACTCATGGATAATTCTTGAATTAGATCATGTTACCTCTGTTATTATGGTCCTCTAGCTGAGTTGGTAAGGTGGCTTGAGTAATGCTCCTCAGGTCATTGGTTTGACTCCTGTGGGGAGCGAATTTTCAGGCTAGGGTTATCCCATCGTCTTTACATGCCAAAGCACAGGTCTAAGGCCCGGCCCCGTTCATGGTCATTCACTCATTCTCACATGGGCTACGGTGCTGATGTGTTTGGGTGGGGAAGGGGTTTGGAGTTTTTCTCGACCTTGTTGCAATGCTCGAGGGCTGTGTTACCCCCGCAGGTCAAGTGTTTGTATGGTTCTAGTTTTACAGGTGTTTATGAACTCACTAAAGTGTCTTCACATACCTTCATGGCTCCATGCATTGTCACTGCTGCATTTGTCAGGGACACAGGCAAATGAGTCCACATTAGTTCATAGGTCTTTAAGCTGAGCACTTGATTGTTGTGAGAGTATGAGACGTTGCCATTTTATCAACCTGTTTTTGAAAAAAAAAATGTACTTTATGTGATAATCTCCTTTGTCCTTTATGGTTTTACCTGATTGATTGTTGTGGAGTATTCTAGATATTAATATATCTATTGTATTTATACAGAATGATCTTATCCATGGATGGGGTATCGATTACAAGTTTGGATACTGTGCTCAGGTTTGATAAAAATGTTGTTCAAGTAACTGTGGCATGCCTTATAATTTAAGTTCATCTAAAGCACAAAGTATTGATTAAGTTGTTTGTTTGACCTTTCTCCATGAAAAAATTAGTGTTTATTTTAAATTATTTATTATGATCAGTATTCCCAATAAAAATCATATATACTACTATTTTCCATCTGTTCAATTAATATAGTTTGTGTATGGTAATCTATTGAAAGTGGTCATTTTTTTGCCTGAGGCTGAGGTGATATAAAAAGGAACAGAACTCTTATGCATCTAGCATCTTTTAACATAGTCATCTGAGTTTGTGACCTCATTGTCCAAGCAAACTGTCTTTCTCTTTTTAATAAAGACTTGAAATAAAAGTTTTTTTAAAACTACTTTCAGGGTGACAGGACAAAGAACATCGGCATAGTTGATAGTGAATTTATAGTTCACCGAGGAGTGCAGACATTAGGAGGTTCTGCAGTAACAAAGGTTTGTCTTAACTCCTGTTTTGTTGCTGCAAGGTACCTTGGTTTTTCCTGCAACTCTTGCATACAAAACATGGTTATGTATAAGAACAATAGAACATGGCAATATTTTTCAGTACACTCCATGAATTTGAGCTGCGCTTCCTAATGCAACAGCACACAAGCTTTTGTGTGTCTCAGAGAAAAAAAAAAGGTGGCTCATCTTCACTTGTGTGCATAATTCATACAATCCTTAATTTTTTTTGTGGGAACAAAAGCCCTTTGTTTCCCCTTACCTTTCTAGGTTCTTGCCATCAAGCTTCTGTATTTCTGTTATAGGAGTATTGGAAACGGGGCTGACCTCAGTTAAGAATAGCTCTTTGTCATAATTAAAAAAAAAACGACTCGTAGGGGGTTAGACAGCCCTCAGCATTCTGCTTAAGATAGAAGGTAACCTTTTCATGCATGTCGAGAAAGCCCCCGAACCTGCCTCACCCATATACACCGGCACCGTCGCCCATTTGAGAACCTGAGCTGGTTCTTTGACCTGTTTTGGCGTGTGACAGATGAAGGGAACTTTAACCCCATCGTGATGTTTGCTCCCTGAGAATTACTAGAGCCATGTAACCAGTTTGGCTAGTCATAATTGATATTTTATGACGAAGTTATTATGGGAACTAGGAAGTTTGTATCTTTCGCTTGCAATGGAATTGTCTTTTGATAATACTATATACTTTCCCTCCGGGATGGTATTAGAAGTCATTTAGAACAGCGACACGGTCTCCAAAACACAACTTTGCCCTCTTATTATTATAAAAATATTTATGAAGATGTGATATATGTATACTTTTATCAAAGTATTTTTTAAGACAAATCTACTCATATAATTTTTATATTTACAAACTCAACAACTTAAAAGTTATTGATGATTTATATTCCCGATGTTTGACCCAAACCTTGTCCAAAAAACGACTTCTAATACCATCCCGGAGGGAGTATTATGAATGTTATTTGTTGGTGTGGAAATTAATGTTGAATGTTGCCTCTGTTTTTGTTTTTGAATTCTGGAAGGGTGGTACTCGTGGCAAAAATGCCCAGCAACTCCGTCAGAAAGCAACTCAGGCCCAAAAGTCGAGAGTATGTTCTGTGTGCCTGATACCTTATTGAAAAGTTTGATGCATACTTATGTTGCTGTATTTTGTTCTGCTGACCTTGACATCTTTTATGACTTACCAGGGGAAAGCACCAGGCCTTGACATGCGAACAAAGGTGAGCTAACAAAGCATTTGATATACTGTACATTGTTTCAAGTGTCTAACTCTGAAAATGTTGGTCGAAACTGAAAATCCAGATTTCAAAAACCTGTCACTTCACTTGTAATAAGGGTCCTATAAAACGCAGAATTTCACATGAACCAATTCGTTTTCACATGAAAAACAGAAATAGAAAAAAAATCCCTATTCCAGATTAAGTTGACAATAACAGCACAGTAATCAGCACTAGCTATCCAGATTATGCAAAGCACCAGAATTTATGTGTCATTAATCGTTCAGTCCTCACAGTTTGTTTCTACCTTGCAGATCCGGAGAAAATCACGGTCGGAGCTTCGTGATTTCCAGAAGCGCTGGGACCGGGCTACAAGGGAAGATGGAACATGGGTTGATCCATTTGCCCGCTCCCGAAGAAGGCGGAGGAATAGAAACCCACAGTAGATCAGCATAATCTTACACTTGCACAGAATTCCATTCGCACCTTCGATTTAGAGTGTATAATTGAATAATCAACGCTGTATAAAATCTCAAGGACGAAACGAAATAGATAACCACACACGTGAAATTCTGCGGGGCAGTGAATCCCAGTGGTCAGTGGACCGTTCACGCTCCTTGTATCTGAAACTGAATATGGCATGCACTCATGCTGACGAACTAGTTTGTGTTCCTAATCTCTCAACTGAGGCTCTCTGCTTTGGAAGAGCGTGGGCAGTGAGTGCAGCCGTAGCATAACTTCAGAGGCACCCACCCATTAGCAACGAAAATTAGTGGCTCGATGCCTCGATTGCTGATTGCTTTGTCATGTGGGCAAACAAGTTCAGTGGTGTTTTGTCGTTGGCTACTTGGCTGACTCTGCGTTTTGCTACACTGTGATGGATCTGTAGTTCTGTACTGTGCTGCCTTCGGAAACACCCGCGCACAGGACCTGGGTTGTTGGCTGGCACGCACGACGCACGAGCGAGTTAAACAGAAGTGAGAGAGACAGCCTATCCAAATCACTGTGGCGGCAGCGAATATGCATGGAGACCGTGGTGGGCCCGCACGAAGGTAAATGGATACCAACACGTCGTTTCGTGAGTTGACTTCTCTAGCAGCGATTTCTTTACCCAATGCCGCGTCATCGCCTGTGTGTAAAGTGTAGTGACGCTTTAAAATGCTACTAGTAGTCGTCACAAGAGAACAAAACACTGCTGTCATGAAGATAGGGGAAAAAGGATTAGTGAAATTTTGCTTATTAGGGCCATATAACAGACTTGGTATATGCTGATAGACATTATCAACTCCTAGATTTGTCTAGTGTATACTCCATCCCATCCCAAAAAAAAAAAGAACCTAATTATGGGGATCGTGTCGGTCAAATTTGCTAAAATTAACTAAATTTATAGTGATTAGTATTAATCTATTAAGTTGGTTGAGTACTTATTTGGTATAGTAAATGTTAGTAATTTTTGTAGAACTTTGATCAAAGATAAAAAAACGATTGACTCCTTGGGAAACTTTTTATTTTTGGGGAACAGAGGAAGTACCAATATAAAAAGTGTGTTCCATTGCTTTAACAAATTGCATTGATTATTTTATTCATTTTTTAGATTTCAAGAGAAAGGAGCAGGAAATATCTTTTCTACTTTTTTTGTCCTCAACCAGCTTTTTGTAGTTTTCCAGGAGTGAGGTGTTGATGATGGAATGAAACAAAATCAATAGTGCACAAATTCATATATCTAAATCTAAATATTTAAATGATGTATGGTGTTATGAAATGAAATACTCCTAGCAGAGTTCCACTAAGTCTCCAAAGAAATTAATAAGTTTTCAATGTGTGCATATTGGGTTTTATCCAGATGAAACACATCTCTCTCTCTTCTCATATGCACCATCTTTTTTATGTGTCACCTTTTTAAATGGAATCAAACTTCCATTGACGCTAGCCTAAAGTCGTATTCTCACATGACATGTCTCCCAAAGTACATTTTTGACCATTCACTTACTTCAGACTTCAAAGTATAATTTTTTTTTAGATTATAAACTTATGATTATTGGATGGTATATTCGATTACAAATCTAATCACATTAATTTGTATTTAGAACAATTAATCATTATTGGATAACCTGTTAATGGGCATTTCAAACTGCCTTTTGTATCCCTTGTTTATGACTATATCTATTATATTATGAAGGTGTTGAAGTTGGACTGAACATCTTGGGATGCTCTTTGAAGCCTCATAAAAAAAAAATTTACATTGGACATAAAATATTATAATTATCTTGAACGTTGCTATACAAAAACTTATATACTCCCTCTATCCTAAAATAATTGTCGTTCTCACTTCAAAAAAAAAAAATAACTTTAACTAAATTTATATTAAAATATATTAATATTTAAATTACGTAACTAGTATCTTGGAAAGATCTTTTAGTCTATTTTTTTAATAAATTTATTTAGAGATACAAATCATGTGTGTATTTTCTACAAAACGAAAGTTAAACTTACGGCACGAACACCCAAAAAACGACATGGGTCGGATAGACCATCTAGATAAAACTTCACAGACACGAGGAAGAAGGAGGATGCCGAACATAAATGGTAATAAAAACAACATTTTGTTCAATCTCCAGCACCCTCAAACTTCAGTCTTGCATGAATTTTGAGAGGGGTAGAGGGGGCTTGTATCCGCCACTGCAAAAGCAATGACATGGTAGACAATGAATTTCAACATATGAACACAACTCCAATATCATTGTAGTTATGTACCTCTTCATTTTTTTTTATTAAAAACAACTCTAACTTACAATTGCGCTCAAGATATGGAATTCTATTTATGGCCTGAGGTTAAGTTAGTAAATATCTTTAAGTTATAATAGATAGGAACTGAACATTGAGAAGAATAAAGTACTTCTCAGAATAACTACTTTCTTACTGTCAGAATTACTATTGTCTGAATAATAAAAAAAAAAGATATGGAATAACTATTGTCTGAATAGAAAAAAAAGATATGCTATCCTCAAGTTAATTACAAGGGAATTACGTGGAACCTCTTGTTTCGATAAGCATTCTACCACTAATTATGATTTCGTAACTCTTACCTTTTGGTACGAGAACAGATGGTTAAAGGTTTAAGGATACACGGGTGGTGTCAGACTTCTCGGATTTCACTGGTAGAGGATTTTTGCTTTTTAACATACAAAGACTATGTTAAGATTGATTAGCATAAAGAGCATGACTATGTTAAGCACACCACTTCGGTAAAAGTGGAATGGAACAATGTTAAACCAAATTTTTAATTTAACCAAATCTAAGAAAAAGTACAAACATTTATACATTATAAATATCATTAGATTAACCATGGAACATGTATTCATAGTATTATTTGGAGTAATTAATATAGTGTTTTTCATAAACTTAGTTAACCTTAGAGTAGTTTTACCTAATCCAAGTGCATAATTATATGAAGAAAAATTAGATTAGATGTAATGGATCTTGGCTTAATGGTTTGGTGGCTCAAAACACATGCCCGTCCAAGGCATTCAACAAGTTTTAACCCAAAGTCGGATGGGAGTTGCGCACAAGCATTAGCTTCTCTTCTTAAATGATGAAACACGAACATTAGCTCTACCGTGACAAGTACCGTAGGACACAGCAGTATGCCGTGACAAGGAAAGTATAAAAAAGTTTCAGAGACGGTCCTGGCGATCTGCCTGCTGAAACTGAAAGCGTCTGAAGGCAAATCAGCCGAGCAAGCGAGCGTGCGTGCGAGACAACCAGGTCCGATCCGAGCCGAGGACAGCAGCGGGGGCTCTCGGTCTCCTCCTCCTTCAGATCTCGCACCCCTCCAGATCTCGCGCCCTCTCCATCCCATGCCCACTCCCCCTCCTCGGATCTAACCACTCCGCCCCTCCTCCCGTCTCCGCGGCCGGAGCTGAGATCCGCGGCCATGGCGGGCGCCGCGGGCGGATTCGTCACGCGGGCCTTCGAGGCCATGCTCAAGGAGTGCGCCGCCAACCGCGGCAAGTTCGCCACGCTGCAGCAATCCATCCAGTCGTACCTCGGTGCGTGCGTGCGGCCCCTTTCCTCCCCTCCTCCCGCGCATTGGGATTTCGTGGTGCCTGATGATGGAGCTAAGGTGGTGTCTGCGTGGCTCGTGTCGTTGCAGATAGCATCAAGGGGGCTACGGCGGAGGGCGCGGTCATCACGGAGGCGCTCGCGTCGGCTGGGCGCGTGCTCGACGGGCCGCAGGCCGAGCTGGTGCTGCAGCCGCTCCGCCTCGCCGTCGAGACCAAGCACGTCAAGCTTGTCGAGCCCGCGCTCGACTGTCTCCACGTAATTACTAATCATCATCATCCCATTTCTGCTTTTCCTTTGCTTGCCTGAGGCTCATGAAGCGTCAGGCGTGTTGCATTGACGTCGAGCACCGTGTATAATAAATGCATGCAGCTGGAGGGATCATCCCACGGCTAGAAACACATTTCCTTGTCTAGGGTAGATACTCACATCCAGCAGTCCTCATTTTGTACGTCCAGAGCCCAAGTCCCTGAATTGATTGTTTGGGTTAGAGATGATAGATAGTTCCAGGTTTATGCCATTTGACTTATTCTTATTTACAATTTTGAGAAAATTGTGATGTACACAGACCTTTGTTATATGAAGATGATATAACTCAGGATGGTAAAATGAGTGTGCAGTATGAACAAGTAGCTGTCTAGACATCAAGTTGATACATCAATATGCATTTTGCATTGACAAGGTTCAATAAGATAGGATGCTATGCTACACATTATCTAATATTCAGAAGAAATATGATGTATAAATACACCCATTTAAGTTCTATGTTGCCATCATATACATGTAACACTGAGTTTGGATCCTTGTGCAGCATGCATAAATCAATTTCCATAAATTTTCCCTTATACGGCGTGCTTGACAGTTTGGGCAGTGCTCAATTACTTAGGGTAGAATTAAATGTGTGGATTTTACGATAGTTGCAAAGCAGTTCAGACCAATGTGCTATTTTCCATTTTTTTTCCCACCACATTTCATTTTTAATCAAGAATCAATCTGCTAATATATCTGTAGATCTGTAACACCTTTGTTTTGTTTTATAAAATGTATATTAGATGAAACATCTTCAACAATCCATTCTGATTGAGTTGTCAATTTCTGTTACCAGAAACTTATTGCTTATGACCATTTAGAAGGTGATCCTGGTTTAGAAGGTGGTAAAAATTCACCATTATTTACAGACATCCTGAACATGGTATGTGGCTGTGTCGATAACACCTCCTCTGACAGGTATGCATCAATTAACTGAGTTAATTCCGTGACACACTTTTGCACAATTACTAACATGAGTATCATTCTCTGTGCTATAGTACTGTTCTCCAAGTGTTGAAAGTGCTTCTGAATGCTGTTGCTTCAAATAGGTTTAGAGGTAACTTTTACAAGCATATTCTCTATACTCCTAGTATTTTGTTTATTAGCTAAGTTTAACTAATGCTGCTTTTTAAAAAAAATGGATTTATGAGATATGAGCATATACATAATGACATCATGCATTAGTCGGTTAAGATTACACATAACACTGCAACATGCATGTATTAGTTTGGACAATGTTTATTTTCATACTTTTTTTTTCTGTATGTGCAAGTGTATAACAATCATATAAAAAAATAAATTGCAAGTTGCTAATAAATTCTTATTCTTATATTTTACTGCTACAAAGTACAATGTAAGCTGCAAGCCTCAATACATCTTTTACATTTGATTCTATTTTTTGGAATGCAGTTCATGGAGAGCCATTGCTTGGGGTCATTAGAGTATGCTATAATATTGCTCTTAATAGGTACCTGTTATATTGCTATCTTCTTGTTCGCAGTATGTTGCCTTGTTGCCCTTTGCACCATGTTTGATAATTTGTTCATTTGTATTTTCTTAGCAAGAGCCCAGTGAACCAGGCTACCTCAAAGGCTATGTTAACCCAGATGATCAGCATTGTATTTAGGAGAATGGAATCTGAGCCGTAAAGAGTTTTCGTATATCTTATCTTTTCTTGTGGGAAAATTATTCGTTGAGGTTGTTATTTTGCTTTCTTGGTTCCAGGTTTCTGTATCACCTACAAGCTCTGTGGTTAAAGATACGCCTTCATCTATCACAAAGGAATCAGAAAATGGAGAAATATCTACTGATAGCCAAGATGAGGAAAAAAGTTACTCTGGGGATGCATTGTCCATGAATCGGCCTTCTGAAGCTCCTCCAACATCTGTTGAAGAGCTTCAGAATCTTGCAGGTGGAGCAGATATTAAGGTACTGAAACTGGATTTTTTGTTGCTATCGGAACTTCCAAACGTGTCTCATGCATTGCATTGGTTCCATTTAATTCCAAGAGTTCTTTTACAGGGGTTGGAAGCTGTTCTAGATAAGGCTGTTGAACTTGAAGATGGGAAGAAAGTGTCACGGTTCGTTAAGCTTGTTTTAATTTGTGCTTAGTATCTGTTTTTTTGCATGTCTAAGTTGATGCACATCGGGGACTCAGATGTGGCAGTAACTAACTACCTCCCCCCCCCACCACCCCACCACCCCACATCCCTTCTGTTTCTCCAGGGGAATTGACCTGGATACTGTGAATATAATACAGCGTGATGCACTGTTGCTCTTTTCGAACTCTCTGCAAGGTTGGTTGCTTGAGTAATATTATTTTAGTGTGAGCTATAAGAAAGCAACAATTATATCCTTCCTGCATTTTGTCATCCTTTTAGATGAGCATGAAAGAAGAAAGCGATGAGGTTGCTACCAAGACAAGGCTGCTGTCACTTGAACTGCTACAGGTTAGCTTTTTCTTTGGGGCTGCTAATGTTTATTTTTTGTTTGTTATGATGTCATGCGGAGCCATTCTCTTCAGGGATTGCTAGAGGGAGTCAGCAATGCGTTCACAAAAAATTTCCACTTCATTGATTCGGTCAAAGCATATCTTTCATACGCTCTTCTGCGAGCATCTGTCTCTCCATCTCCAGTTGTTTTTCAGGTAAAAAATTGAATTTCATTCAGTTTTTATTTTGATCGCATTTGGTGTGAGAGTAATCATTTCTGTAATAAAAGTGGGTGTATCATCCTAAGTTGACATTTCTTTTATTACAGTATGCTTGCGGTATATTTTCAGTTCTGTTGCTCCGGTTTAGAGAGAGTCTGAAGGTAAAATTATTAAGAGGTCTCATGTATGGAAATATTGTTTATTGTGTTGTGTTGCTTTTTGGTGCCATTACATTTGATTTTTTTTTCAAATATTGCTGCAGGGGAAATTGGTGTCTTCTTTCCTCTGATAGTTCTAAGGTCTTTGGATAGCTCTGATAGTCCCCTCAGCCAGAAGGCTAGTGTTCTTAGGTGATTTTCTTTTTCCTTTATGGAATCCCAGCTGTGTGCATTTGAGACATTTCATACATTTTTTTTGATGTTATTTGACTGATTTTCCAATCAGGATGTTGGAGAAAGTTTGCAAAGATCCCCAAATGCTTGCAGATGTGTTTGTGAACTATGACTGTGATCTTGAGGGACCAAATCTTTTTGAACGCATACGGTAATCATATGTTTTTTTTCCCAAATGTCCACAAAACATAACTTCTGAATTTCTGATAAAACGTGTCTTTCTTTTCTTTGGCTTGTAAAAAATCTAATTAATAATATAATATATCTCCTACCAGGTTAGTGCACTCTCAAGAATAGCACAAGGATCCCAAATTGCTGATACTAACTCGATTCGTCATCCCAAACAGTTTCTGTAAAAGGGCTCTCTCTCAGGTTACTATGATTCAGGTTACTCGGGCCTCCTTTTATAATTTCTTGTTTCTTGTTAGTTTGACATGATTTTTTTTTATTGCAGTGCTTGGTTAGTATTCTGAAGTCATTGGCTGATTGGGAGCAACTTCAAGAGATTCCTCAAAGCAAGGGAGCATTGTTGAATCTCATGAAGAGGATGCTTCAAGGAGCTTGACAACTGATGAGATGAAGAGCCAAGAGGATGGTCGGAATCAGTTCGAGAGAGCCAAAGCTCATAAGTCAACAATGGAGGCTGCAGTCTCGGAGGTGGAATGCCTTTGGAACTGAAATATCACATTTTTCTTGAATGTTTATAGTTTGTAACTGACACCTTCACCAAAATCTTTTGCAGTTTAATCGTAAACCAACTAAAGGGATTGAGTATTTATTGTCAAATAAATTGATAGAAAATAAGGCGTCATCTGTAGCTCAGTTTCTGAAGAGCAATCCCAGCTTGGATAAGGTGATTTCGAGATTTCCTTAGCGTCTTGCTGTACCAATATAACTACTTCCTCCATTCCAAATTATAAGACGTTTTGACTTTTGCTAGACACATTGTTTTTGTTATGTACCTAAGATTATTTTATGTACACTGTCTAGATACATAGCTAAATCAATATATCTAGAAAAGCCAAAACATCTTGTAATTTGGAATGAAGTATCATTTAATGTTATTTGTCAAAAAGGTGTACATACATCTAACTTTTGTTAGCTATATGCAGGTTATGATTGGTGAATACTTGGGACAGCATGAGGAGTTCCCTTGCTGTGATGCATGCCTATGTTGACTCCATGAAGTTTTCAGGGTTGAAGTTTGATGCAGCAATTCGTGAGTTCCTCAAAGGATTTCGCCTTCCTGGTGAAGCGCAGAAGATAGATCGCATAATGGAAAAGTTTGCTGAGCGGTAGGTGTATATGTATTTATTGAACTCACACATTTTTTCTTTAAGATTTTCCTGCAGTAACCCTCAGATTCTGATATGATTATTTGCAGGTACTGTGCTGATAATCCTGAGCTTTTCAAAAATGCAGATACTGCTTACGTTCTTGCTTATGCTGTTATAATGTTGAATACTGATGCACATAATCCAATGGTATGGCCTAAGATGTCAAAATCAGATTTTGTTCGTATGAACACCGCAAGTGATGCAGAAGAATGTGCCCCAAAGGAGCTCTTGGAAGAAATTTATGATTCCATTGTCAAGGAAGAGATAAAGATGAAAGATGAGTCTCATGATACTTCAAAAACCAAGACTGAAGAAAGAGGCCGTCTTGTCAATATCCTCAATTTAGCCCTTCCAAGACTGAAGTCAGCTAGTGATACAAAGGCAGAGAGTGAAAAGATTATCAAACAAACCCAGGCACTTTTTTCAAGAACCAGGGACAGAAGAAAGGTGTTTTTTACGTTGCACAGCAGGTTGAGCTTGTTAGACCAATGCTTGAAGCTGTAGGATGGCCTTTGCTTGCAACATTTTCTGTGACAATGGAGGAAGGTGACAGTAAGCCTAGGGTTGTATCATGCATGGAAGGGTTTCGTGCTGGTATCCATCTTACTCGTGTTTCGGGATGGACACCATGCGATATGCTTTCTTGACGCCCTTAGTGAGGTAGGTTTATCCTTTGTACTTATTCATATAATACAACTGCATTTACTTTTCATATAGCAATATGAATGTAATGCTATCCTTTTCTTTCATAACCATTTTGCAGGTTTACATTTTTGCATGCTCCCAAAGAGATGCGTAGTAAAAATGTCGAGGCACTGAGGACTCTTCTTGGTTTAGCTGACACTGACATGGATGCTTTACAAGATACTTGGAATGCTGTTTTAGAATGTGTCTCGAGACTCGAGTATATCACATCAAATCCTTCAATTTCTTCAACTGTAATGCTGGGATCAAATCAAATATCGAGGGATTCTGTTGTCCAATCGTTGAAAGAGTTGGCTGGGAAGCCTGCTGAACAAATCTTTGTAAACAGTGTAAAACTGCCAAGTGATTCAATTGTTGAATTCTTCACCGCCCTTTGTGGCGTTTCTGCTGAAGAGCTAAAACAAACACCTGCTCGTGTCTTTAGCTTGCAGAAGCTTGTAGAGATAAGCTATTATAACATGGCTCAGTATCGGCTGGTATGCTCTGTTTCTTGTTCTCTGTGCCATCCATTTTACACCATTTTTCCTAGACAACAATAATTGTGTGAAGCGATAAAAAAGTTGGTATAAACATGCAATCTGCCATTGCCCACAAAAACTCACCATTTATACATGGAAATGTAGGTGTGGGCTAGAATATGGTCTGTGTTGGCCCAACATTTTATTGCTGCTGGAAGCCACCATGAGGAGAAAGTTGCAATGTATGCCATTGATTCGCTAAGACAGCTTGGTATGAAGTACTTGGAGCGTGCTGAATTAAACAACTTCACATTTCAGAGTGACATACTGAAGCCCTTTGTCATTTTAATGAGAAATAGCCACAACTCAAAAATCCGAGGTTTAATTGTTGATTGCATTGTTCAGGTATGTCCTTATGCATGAATTTTGACACACCTATGAATGTAATGATCTGGTGTTTCTTATCAAATGATGCTACATATAAAAACTTCGCTGGATGTTCATGTAGTTGATCAAGTCAAAAGTTGGTAGCATAAAGTCAGGTTGGCGTTGCGTATTTATGATATTTACTGCAGCGGCTGATGATGAAGATGAATCAATTGTTGAGAGTGCTTTTGAAAATGTAGAACAAGGTAACTAATGAATTTATATAGCTGGCTTTGTAAAGTGCCTTATCCAGCTTATATCCTACCTATGTTGAAATTTTATTGGCTGACTTCGTGAATTAAATGATCTCTTACAGTTATCTTGGAACATTTTGACCAAGTTGTTGGCGATTGCTTTATGGATTGTGTCAACTGTCTTATTGGTTTTGCAAATAACAAGTGCACTCCTCGGATTAGTTTGAAGGCTATTGCTCTCCTGCGTATATGTGAAGATCGATTGGCAGAGGTTTGGATTATCTGTAACCTTCACCAGTTCACCTACATGTTCATGAGAATTGGGGATGACTTTTATGTGTGTCTCATTTATCTCTATCATACAGGGATTCATTCCAGGCGGTGCTGTTAAACCTATTGATGTTATTCCAGAGGCCAATTTTGATGTGACTGAGCACTACTGGTTTCCTATGCTGGCTGGTTTGTCTGATTTGACTTTGGACTCCAGACCAGAAGTCAGACACTGTGCACTGGAAGTGTTGTTTGATTTGTTGAATGAAAAAGAGGACATAAGTTCTCTTCTCCCTTCTGGGAGAGTATTTTTCATCGTGTACTATTTCCAATTTTGATCATGTAAGGCATGCTGGAAGGGATGGTCTTTTCTCCTTCTGGGGATGATTGGCTTCGTGATACTAGCATTCATTCGCTGCAGTTAATCTGCAACCTTTTCAATACATTCTATAAGGTGTGTTCTTCTTCCTTTTAGTTGCTTCACTAACATCCTTTGCATACTTCAGAATATCAGTGTGATGAAACTGGTCATCCCCTACATTCCATAGACATGACACTCAAATTTGTTTGGTTGGTCATCATCTGATTGTGGAACTTACACAGGAGGTATCCTTTATGCTTCCACCTCTTCTCAGTTTGCTGCTTGAGTGTGCCAAAAACAGACCAAACTGTCGTTTCAATTGCTCTTGGCGCTTTAGTTCATCTGATTGAAGTTGGTGGTCACCAATTCAGTGATGGTGATTGGGAAACATTACTAAAGAGTATTAGGTATTTTCTGAAATTTTTGTTCCTGCCAAAGGTTTTTTTTTACTTCTCATTATTCATTTTATTTATTCGTTATTGTTGATATCACTTGTCAGGGATGCATCCTACACAACTCAGCCTCTTGAACTGCTCAATTCATTAGGATTTCAGAAATCAACCAACCAGCAGTTACTTTCAAGAGAAGAAAGCAATACACATGGTAATAGTTACCATGGCAGCCAGGGGGAACCCTCCATTAGTAATAATGGTGAACATAGTCATGCAGAGGCAGGTCCACAAACTAGCCTGGAGAATTCAGAAGGTATCATAATCTGAGGTGTTCATATCTCTGTTTTGATGCACTAATTTAGTAAATTCGATACAGATTGGAACATGAAGTTTTACGCAATTTATGTATTCATTTAGGTTTACCGTCACCATCAGGGAGAACACAACCTGCTGCTTCCCTTTCCCCACGTGGCCAAAGCTTTGGACAAAGAATTATGGGCAATATGATGGATAATCTTCTTGTCAGAAGTCTTACATCCAAATCAAAAGGTCGAACAGATGATATTGCTCCACCCTCACCTGTGAAGGTATATGTATGCTCTTTCCTCCAGCACATGTTGATAGGTCATAGGTGCTATGGTTTGTGCATTAGTAGTCTAGTACTCCCTCTATTCCAAATTATAAGTCGTCTAGGTATATATATATATATATATATATTTATATAGAATATAGACGCATAGCAAAAGCTTTGTACTTAGAAAAGCCAAAACAAAATGATTTGGAGTTTGGAACGGAGGGAGTAGTTGCTTTTGTAGCTTTATCTACAATTCTACACATTAATAAGTATTTGACCATGCATTCCTAGAAAAGAATAAAAAAAAATCAATTGCTTTATTTGGTCTTTCTCAAATTTTGTGTTGATCCATCCACAAAGGATGCTGGTTATTTTGTAATAGTTTGTATGTTAACTTCGCTGACACCTGAGTCCATTTGGTATGTGAACAAGAGATGTATTACATGGACTCATAATTATTATGGTACCATGTATGGTTAATGAACTTATATTATGCTACCCTATTGTTTTGACAGCCAATTGTATGGGTCTCATTAGTACTCAATGTATTATTTTTCAATAAGTTTTTTGAGTTAGTTTTACTTAACTCTGCTATTCCACTCTTCCAAAAATTTGGTCGTTGTTGAAGGCTCCAGTGTTCAGCTCATATGAGCTTTGTTTAGCTGTTCTAACCCTCGTATTTGGTAGCTCATCTGGCATCCAAAAGCTAGCTATGCACATTTCTTAGTATGTCTAGTATGGGAGTCCTGACATTTTCTCCTTTGCCTTTGTGCTTGTTGATCTAGGCCCCTGGTGATGATGAGGCTGACAAAGCTGAAGAGGAAGAGAGCCCTATGATGGAAACTGTCAGGGAGCAAATGTATCACACAGTTACTTCTACTTGGGGCAATTGACAGCATACAGGTAAGCAGTTTCCACTTTATATACATGCTCTTAGATCTGAGTCCATCCATTGTCTCTGACAATGTTGGTCTGTACACACCTTGTCTGTGATACAATTGAGGATGCAGAATTCTAGTAGCAAATAAGGAATTCATCACCCTAATATATTAGCCAGCCCTACTTGGGGTTGATATACTATGACTAACTATCGAAGAAACATTTCAGAAGAGGTACTGGAGCAGGCTAAAAGCTACACAACAGATAGCAATAATGGATATCTTGCTCTCACTCCTAGAGTTTGCTTCTTCGTATAATTCACCTTCAAATCTTCGGACAAGGATGCACCATATACCTCCAGAAAGGTAAGACCTGAAGACCAAATGATTTTTGACTTTGTTGATCTAGAAATCAGTTTCTAACTTTTAAATTTGTGTAGACCCCCACTGAATCTTCTCCGGCAAGAACTAGCTGGAACAACAATTTATTTGGATATCCTCCATAAATCAACAGTGGAGCAGGACCTAAAAGGACTCCACCGAGGAAACAAATGGTTTAAATGTGGAATCCGTGACCAGGAAAAGATCAAGTACCTAGCAGAAGGGAAGCTGGTTTCTTTTTATGGACAGATTTTGAAAAGAGGCATCTGATCTCCAGCCTAGCACAGGGGAGGCTGCCAGTGCAGACATACATCGTGTATTAGACTTGAGAGCGCCTGTTATTGTCAAGGTATATATCTGATCCTGGAAGCTATTGTTAGATCTTTTTGGAATTCTCATCCTCTGTCAAAAAAAAAAAAAAAAAAAAAAAAAAAAAATCTCATCCATATTTTAGGATAATCTGTTTATGCTCTGGCATGAAATTTTGTTTGCATTTCAGGTTTTGAAAGGAATGTGCATCATGGATGCTCAGATCTTCAAAAGGCACCTTAAAAGAGTTCTATCCATTAATTACCAAACTTATCTGTTGTGATCAGGTATGTACTTTCTCAAATGAATGAAATATGTGATAAAGCCAGAGCATTAATTTGTGGTTATTATGCTTCAGATGGATGTTCGTGGAGCCCTTGGTGATCTCTTTAGCAAACAGCTTACTCCACTCATGCCCTGAAGTATGGCAGTATTATTTCCTCTCTTGCATATATCTTGTTGGAATATATTCGCCATCAGCATTTTTGTGCAAACATGGAGCACTGGTAGGGTGCTTGACATCCTTAAGGCACCATGTATGGTGCAACAGCTACTCCCTAGAAATTACTAAGAGCTTGGTCTTGGGAACGGCAAACCCTAGGCCACATGTTTTTTTGACGACGCAAAAGGGAAGTAGTTTGACTGCTGCGCACACCATGTTTCCTAGTGACTTGTACTTTTGAGCTATTTATCCGTGCTTGGACAGGGATGATCCTTCCATTATACAGTAGAGTAGTGTCGATGATATGTACACATTATTCAGGACATTGTATTTTTGAAACCTGTTATTATATGGCAATAGTAGATTATTTGCGGCAAGCCTCATTTTTGTGCGTCTAATAAAGTGGAGCCGTGAGAGATTTAGTGTTATCTGACCGATTGTTGAAGAATTGCGTTGGCAAATTCATATTGTCCTCAAGTTTCTGTAATGTTGACATGGCACTTTCATTCATCTGTTGGTATTTTTGTCTTGGGCGCATGTGTTGTTTGGTACTGTATTTATCCGTAGTTGACAGCAATACAAATGTTATTATTATTACTATTCTGTATTTCCATTCATTCATTTGCTTCCAAAGTAGGCGCATTGTGTATTGGCTTTCCATATTTTCAGTCACCTGTCGAGAATCGAAGTCAATGGCGAATCCAGTATTTAATACTCTGTGTACCAGAATACAATCATTCATTTGCTGCCAACGCAGGTGCATTTTTTTTATTTCAGACTTGAAAACTAAACTTATACCAATTGGTCAGTTTTTGTATATATCTTTGCAAAACTTATCAAGTGAATAATTTTCAAACTGTTCGAGCAGAGTCGAATGAAGGATAGCAAACAATTGAATACTAGTAACTCACAAAGTGTTTTCCCCAATACAAGCAGTCGAGACATTTGAATTGAAAAGAGGCAGACATCGCCGAATGAATCAAAAGGGTAACAGCATTGCTGAAGGTTGGCACCAAAGACGACAGGTCCACCTCGTAGGGACAATACACTTGCATCCCACTTTTCGAGAAGCACCTGACGATCTTCTTGGAGTGGAGATCCAGCCACAACAAACAGTAGATAGAGTAGCCATTATTAATCCCAAGGAGCACCGTGCCGCTCCTCTCACCAAAGCACAATAGATTAGGGACATGCTGCCACTTCCCCGCCTCCTTTCCTTCTCGACCCAGCTTGGCCAGGCCATCGTCCTCGAACCCAAGGATCGTCTCGTTCTCTATCACCACCTGTGGCCGCGGCTTCCACATCCTGGTGTGCTTCGACTGCTCCCGGGCGGAAACTTTATCGGTGTCGGCGACGAGCACGATGGGGTTCCAGCCCGCCGTAGCGGTCGCCAAGAGGTACCGGTACCGGTACTGGTTCATGCCATTGCGGGGGAAGCTCGTCGGGAGAGATGTCACGTTCACCCGCGCCGCTCCCACGTGGAGGATGAGCATGTAGCTCCCGCTGTTGGTCAGGCACAGCCAGTGAACAACGTCGCCGACGACCGGCGGCTTTTGGCTCCACGAACAGTTGACGCTCCCGTGTAGGTTAGGAGTCGGGATCTCTATGAGCGGGGACCATGCGCCGTCCTCCGACGAGAAGGTGTGCACCAGCAGGCAACGGTAAGAACGTACCGTGACACGATTAGCATCACCTTCAGCAGTTTGGAAATGCCGGCCGACGGCGGCGTCGGCACCGGCACACCCCTCGACGTCGCTGCCGCCGACGAGCAGAACATACTGTGGGCCACACGTACCCCAATCCGTACCCGGTTGCCATACGGGAACGCCGGTTGCGGCGGGAGGGCCATGTAGCGACGGGTGTCCAGGTTGCACACGTTTCTGTCGCTGACGCGTGTTATTCTGAGTCGTCGTCGTCGCGGCACGAACGAGGACAAGGCCACCGCGCGAGTCCATTGACACGCTCCTCAGCGTCTCGTCGGCCTTAGTGAAGGTGGCCTTGACGAGACGGAGGCGTCCGCCGCGCCGGTGGTATCCACCATGTAGACGTTGATCTTCTTCTCCCCGCCGGTGTAGGTCGTGATCCCCGCCAGATGGCCGCGCAGGAGAGGGAGGACGAACTGCTCCGTGTCGCGGAGGCGGAGGCGGGCCGAGGAGGCCGGGGTCCTCGGCGATGCGGCGGCGCGCGTCCCTGCACGCGGGCCGCGCACCGCACGAGGGTGGCCGGTCGGAGCGCGCCGCGATCTCCGCGATGACGTCGAGCGGGAGCCACGCCGCTTTCTGGCGGTGTCCACGCCGCTGTCCACTGCCTGGCTGCTGTGCGCGCGAGACGTTGCCGCCGCCGCCCGCCATGGGTTGATCTGGATCGGGTTCGTGGAAGAAGTGGACGGTGGTTTTGCGTGGCAAATGGTCGTGGTCTGGGATCGCGGCCGTAAATACGAATCGATGCCGTCACGCACAAGTTGGGCCTGGCTTATTTGGGCCGCGTCTCCGACTCCTTTCAAGCCGGCCTAATAATCCTGAGAGTACCCAGAACACCAGTAGAACTAATCTCCTCTCACAAAAAAAAAAAAAAAAAAAAACCCAGTAAAACTAATCCTTCTGATTCTCAAATAAAAAAGTGCTTGTTTTTGCAAAAAAAAAAAACAGAGAGAGAAGAAGGTGCTTATCAAGATCAACTCGCGAGCACCTCGATGTTTAGTTTTTGTGAGCACATTGCCAGTAACCGTTCGTTGGCCAAACTTAATACATGTATACTGTACTCGTATTTTCACTAATAATTATAGTATCTTGGTTCTCTAAAAAAATTGATTATACCTTGGTCCACGACGAGGTGCCTGCGAGAGTTGACCCGCGTACGTGCTGATCGAAAATATATTTTTAGCAGAGATCTATATTTTTTTTGACAATAGAAAATATTTGTTAGACCTCCTCACTCACACTCGAACCGTGTGGACCAACTTTTCCTATAAACAATTTGACGGGCCCACGAGATGCGGAGGGAACAGTAGCGGAACGAACAAAAAGCCAAAGTTTGGCCCACGAGCGGTTACTGGCCGGACAGGTGGTTTCCGCGTGTTGCACGTTCACCCGCCTCCTCTCTCCTTCATAAGACGGCAAAGAGACAGTCGCCATCGCCCGCCCCATCTCTAGTCTGTGTCGGTGTGCGGTCGTGCGGGGGGCGGTTCTCTGTTCTGTTCGGCAGGACTCCTCGACGCCGCCTCACTACCCAATCTCCATCGCCATTGCGGGCGCAAGCAAAGCAAAAGGGGGCGGCGCAGGCATGGCGGGGGCGCTACGACGCCAACCCCTTCGACGAGGAGGACGTGAACCCTTTCTCGGTACGCGCCCAATCCTCCACCCCTATGGCGCAGATCTAGTTTCCTTTATCTGGCATCGATTTTCTTCCGAGAATCAGTGGGGTATTCCTTACTTCGCTCTGTTTGATCTGGAACGGGCGCAGATCTGACCACGTCCCGGCGATGGAAAGACAATGCATATCCCCCTGCGGTATCACCGACGCTGCTAGTAGATTTTTTTTAAAAAAAATTCTGCCTGATGATGCAATGGTGCTTGAACCTCTTGTGCCGCGTGTCTGCGGTTGAAGTTTTTATCAAGGGGTTTCCTTTGGTAGAAACAAGGGGCGCGGCAAGGCTGGGTGGGCAGTCCAACTTCGGCGGTGGCGCGTTCTACATGCCTGTGAGTTGTTGTGTTCTTATCGGTTTTTCTTCCGTGGTATGGGCACATAGGATTAGGGTTCATACTGCTTGCCTGCTCAATGCTGTGTGATTTCTGCTGAAAATGTAGAACCCCAGAAACGTACCTCCTGCATCCAATTCACGCCTTTCACCGCTTCCTCCTGAACCCAGCAACTTCAGTGCTGCAGTGGACATACCCTTGACTCTCGGCAAAGGTGTGTATGAATGTGCATTGCCTTCTAACATGCAAATGCGGCTTTTTGTAATGAACACGCTTACTAGGAAAATTCTCTTTAGCACTGAAGCAATAACATGTGCTTTGTGGATATCCAGGACCTGAAGAAAAGGGAGAAGGAGCTGCAAGCAAGGGAAGCAGAATTGAACAAGAGGGAAAAGGTATGCTGCACATGACACATGCATCTACTATATAATTTCTTTCAGTTTTGATTAAAAATGACATGGTCACGGATCTTTTTTAAAGCCTGAGATAATTGGTTTGTTGTTGTTGAGATGATCAGTTTAATTCTCAATCCAAGCATGAATTCTTTGCTTACTGGGCTTAAATTTGAATTATAATGCACTGATTTAAATCCCCACCGCACTCTACTTTCATTTGCTGCAAATTGTATTCTGCTGTACTCTGATATATTTGGAGTGAACCTCTGAAAAAATTATTGCCAGTTTTCTGACTCTCTGTCATATCTGTTATATATGACTAGGAACTAAAACGGAGAGAGGAGGCTGCAGCAAAGAGGTAAATGCTTTTTTTTTTTCGTTTTATTGTTTACTCAGTAGAAGAGCTGTATATTCACAAAGCATCTTTGTCTAATGTGGGATATGATTTACCTAATGTTGTCATGTTGGTTGGAAGTATGGCATAATAAATTTGATGATCTGAAAGAATTACATGTTAGCTAATGCTATCTATATGTACCCAAATCTTGTAAAACATGCCTACTGAGGCTCAGCTACTGTCTCGCTAACGATAAGCAGAAGGTCACTTCCCAACTGTGGTCTAATTGTTGTCCTTAAGGAAAAGGGTACCTTCCTGATAAGTGAAACTACATATAATTATCTTTAACAAGTATGAATAGTGAACATCAGAAAGTTTGGAAGGCTTTCATAACATTCATTCTCTTTTTTCACTGAACAAGGCACTGGCATCAAACTTATTATGGTTCATGTTTTTATGATAAAATTCATTTTGTTTCACAAGTTGCTGTTTACATTTCCTTATATTTTATTTGGCAGCTGGCATTGTCATTGAGGAGAAAATTGGCCTCCTTTTTCTGCCACTTCATCCATCACATGATATCACCATGAGATACCAAGTCACCTTCAAAGAATGCAATATGTTGCTTTGCATCAAGCTTTCTTGGTATGTTTCTTCTGATTTTCAACATCATGAACACTTTAACTCTGATGAATAATATTCAATATTATCCTTTATTTAATGGTGACTTGCCTTCCCCATATATTGGGTGAGGTGTTCTTTAAGTTCATTTCGGATTTTCATTGGTTTTATCTTCCCATTAGGATTTGTGTTCCTCTGTAAGATATGCAATGATCTATTCAACACTTTTGAATCAAAAGGGTCCTGCATTCCTGTAATGGTCAGTTATATTTTAGAATGGAAAACTGATACTTCAATTGATATATTTCTCATCTTTTAGCCAGAATACAAGTAATTATATTGATATGCATGCTGATGGAATTTATCTTGACACTAATGACTATGTTATGCATTCTTCAAACATGTTAATTTGATTTCTTAAACATAGGGAGGAGCTTTTAACAAGATAGTAATGGTACTGAAAGTTTGCATTCCATTTGAAGTTATACTAAGCTATATTGCATTGAGAATCTACACACCTTTTCAGAGGCACAGATCGGAAGGATTGACAATTTATCTTATTAATTTGCATATGATCTATGGAAGTATTTTATTTCAACAGTTTTATTTGGCATTGAATAGGATTGGTTTGCTGCCTCTTCTGGAATGTCATAGCAGTTACGACAGCTTGGATCAGGGGAAGGTATACTGAGTCCTTTTGGTGCTATTTGTAGTTCTATCAAATTATCTCATCCTCACACTTTTAAAATTGCATTAACTGTTTTCAGGTGTTAAGATCTGGTTATTGGCGATAATCTACTTCATATCTGGTGTTCCTGGTGCATATGTTTTGTGGTATCGTCCTCTATAATGCAATGAGGTAATTTGTTTGAATTCTCATCACATTATTTTGTGCCTCTGCCATCTTTTTATGCATGGATAAGTAATGTTTGCTCTCAACTTGTTTTGTAGGACTGATAGCGCATTGAAGTTTGGATTGTTCTTCTTGCTTTACTTGGTAAGTATATCAAGTTTCTTACGCATCTATGCATTATGGTTTTGTTTTTTTATCATTATTATTATGTTCATTAGTTAATTTAATCACTCATTAATGCTTGAACCTCACGTAACACAGTTCCACATTCTTTTCTGCGTATTTTCTGCTGTGGCTCCTCCTGTTGTATTTGAGGGAAAATCACTGTAGTAAGTTTCTTGCTTTCTTTGCCTAAACTTTTGGCTTCTGTAACTTGTGCTCGATCAAATATGATTTTACTATGATGTATGGGGTTTATTCTGCACATGTCAATGTATAGTAAATATCATTGATGTTAAAAATAATTTACTTATATACTCCACTGCTACATTTCCTGGTTGGACAACCCCATCACTGGACTAAGATAAAAACACGAAATGTTTTACTGATCTGGAACTGGACAATGACATCCCAAGACTTTCCGATCGATGTTTGGAGGGGCAATACATAACTGAGACATCCTTGCAGTAGCTTGATGGATCCTTGGCATGAACTAACTCCTGCTGATTACTCTTGCAGTGGAATTTTGCCAGCAATAGATCATCAGCGTGAATGCTTTGGTTGGGGTAAGCTGAGCACCTTTTTTGTTTGCTAAGCGAGAAATAGCTTTGAAAATTTTGATAAACTATCTTCATCTACTATCCATGAAGCGAAATATAATTCTCTGGTTTGTTTAGTAACTGAATAGTCTGTATGGTTGTTCTGCAGATATTCTACTTTGTTGGTTTTGGGCTGTTCTGTC